>JAFIRS010001746.1:260000-301032 GCA_018342105.1 Gonioctena quinquepunctata | reverse complement strand
TTTTTTATAAAAATTTTTTTTTTAGTATTTTTTAAAAGTTTATCAACCTATTTCTATTTTTTGGTATTGAAATTTTTTTTTTCTTCGAATAATTATTCAGTAACCGCTTTTTAGATAACTTATTTTTTATCGATTGTATTAGGCCACAGGTTATCTATGGTTTTATTTTTTTTTGTTCTGAGGTTCTGGGGTTTATTTTGTATGTTGCTTTGTTAATGCGTTCTTTTTTAGATTTTTTTATGCTTCCTTTTTATTATTATTGAAACATTTTCCCCAGATTCATTTTTGTAAATATAAATTGAGTTTCTGTGAATGGGTTTTTTCTTTATAAAATTTTTTGCTTTGGTGATATGTTTCTATTATTGCTTATTATTTCGATACCGATAGCTACGAAAATGATGGGAAAAACCGCCTTTTTTCCCATTGGTTTGATTTTAGTAGATTTTTTCAATGACTTGTTTCTTAAAAAAATGTGGTCTATTATACTTTCAGAATTTTCGGTTACTCTTGTGAATGTATTTATAAAGGAAACAAATCCATGCTCTCCAAAATTGTTGAAATGAATGACTTATTTTTTTGATAACATAATAATTGTATTTTTCCTGGAAAAGCGATTTGAAAAACAAATATTTGGTTAGTATGCTTCCAGCTTTGGCAGTTTGAAGAATGAAATTGTGACGCTCAGTGCAGGATTACAGCCAAAAAGGCGATAACCAAGAAAGGGAACCAATCTGTCTCGAAACTAAAGTTATTCCAATCATGTTTTAACAAAAAAGCATTTATCTTGGGATTGCCTAACACTAATTCCATTCTGGAAACATAAAGACTAGAATTTAAAAAAATTGACTGAGTTACTGCGCTTCAGCAATCTGGAATGAAAAATAGACTAACGAAAACGATTTGCAGAAAAGTTTTCAAAACAAAATAATATTTAAAATTATTATTGCAGGATTCACTTCCTTTGCCCCGACTGACATATTTTACTTACAGGTCGAAAGAAAACTCAAACTAATGAAAGTGTCCCGTATTAAACTACTCACATGGAGCTATACAAGCATTCCAGCCTGGTACTAGACTTCTATTTGGATCCTCCTAGGATCTCCTCAGTTATTTACCAAGCTCTCTACGTCATCCATTTTGGCTAAATTCAGGATGCTCTTCGTGCAAACACGAAACACCACAAACCCTTTTTATGACATCATTGAATTTTTTCAGTTACGAACTGACCAGTATGGTACATCTTTTGGAAATTAGAATTAGATGATAGATAGATAGATAATTTTATTGTATATAAAGAGAACAATTCTTATTACAAGGAGTGGGAACAAAGTTGTAAAAATAAATAATTGCCCGCGTACAAAAAGATATCCTACCTGCTAAACATAAGAAAAATACAAAAAATGCATGGCTGTAGGTTAGCAACAGAGGACAACACTGAAGGTTAGTGAGCTGATCACACATCTGTGCAAAAATATCTGATTTTGAACAAATTTATCAGTACCTGAACAAGACATTTCAATTCAGTACGGCCCCCATAATTTAGGAGATATATTGAATCCTCTAGAGATTTCACATCTTGAAAAAATCGACAATCCCTTACACCGGCATAGAAAATGTTCAAGTGACTCCAGTCTATGGAGACTACAAATAGTACACTGTTTTTTATTAATAATTGAATATACTATCTGGTTGAATGTAATTCGGAAGGAAAATTTTCCACTTGTCCTGAGTTGTGCAATTATTCGGGAAATATATATGGGGACACAATCTTCGAGCTAATTTTGAACATTCACCCTTAGTGAGAGATAATGATATATAAGTGAAAAATAGGATTGGTTCAAACTGACCAGGTCAGTATTCAAAAGTTTATTTTTGAAGGTATGCGAGAGAGCAGATATCTCTTATTTGGAACTGATTGACAAAAACCCAGCGATCAGCCATACTGGCAAATATAAAGTATTCCTTGACCTGTAGCACCCAGTTGTATTTAGAAGCTACGTTGTCAAGTCTGAGCAGTCTTAAAAAAAATTTTTTGGTAAGCTGTAGTCGTCCATTGATCTGAGTGTGGAAAAATATGAGAGGGACGCTTTAAAAATGAGGAGTGAGAGTTTCGTTGTGGACGTTTCCAGACGGACAATGTAGTCACAGGAATTTGTAGGAAGCGACAATAAACGTTTGAGAAAACCCACCCGAACTCGTTCAATTGCGTCAGCATAGCGTAATCCACAAATTTCAATGGGGTAGAGAGGGATGACAAAATAATGGAATCGTAGAGTTTCATTCTAGTGTGCCATTAGTTAATCTTATATCTGCATATTATGTTCATAATGGCCCCACTAGCACGAGTTGCTTCAATGATGGTTGCTCTGGAGATTTCCAAAAAACAAGTGGAGGAAAAAAATTCCACCCCCAAATATGAATACTTTTTAACAACATCCAACAGTTCATTGTTGAGGAAAATTTATTATTGTAATTGAGGTGATATCAACCTCTGGAAAAAACAATAATTTTTGTTTTTTGTGTGTTGACAGTCAGTTTGTTCTCAGCTGCGTAATCTTCCAAAAGGTATTCCAATTTACCATACATACATAATTTTTTATTAAAATTTTTTACTGGAACGTAAAATATATTTTTTTATGTTTAATTTTTTTACAAGCAATATGTTACCAGTCAAGCAACAATCATCAATTCGTTTGTTCCTGATCCGACCTCTTTTCCTAAAAAATTGCTGAAATTCTTAACTCATAAAACTATATTTCTTCTGCACTAACACACATCCAATCAGAGAGTTTCACTCTAGCGGGTCTTTCCGTTCAAATTGAACAAAATATGAACAATCTCTTTTTTTGAGGCTTCTATAAATAATGTTATATATGGTGCCTGCAACAAATCTGTCTATCGAGCAATGGATGAAATACATTATTGAATTATGTTAATATTTGTCAGTTTGGAACCGAAATGCTCGCATTATATACGTCCTTCACAAAGCCATGATAAAACAGCTGTTCAGGGAAATTACACAATATTGATAGCCGAAATTCGGAGATTATCATCAACTATTTGAATCGGTTCATGTAAACAATAAAAAATCTGAAAAGTGGAAACACTCACCTTTTGAAAGTGACACCAGCAATACTAGGAGTATATTCCAATGAAGATTCATCTTTCTGAAACAAAAAAATACAGTAAATTAGTAAAATTGTAGAATTGAAAACAATGAATAGATATATTCTTGATAGCAAATTACAGTTGATATAAATAGAATTCTAACAAGTGTGGAATAGTAAATCACCATGTATTTTTCATGGAAGTATTTTATTGAAAACTGTTCGAGCCTCTAACTTTTCAAAATATTCTGTCCCACAAAATTCCAATCAAACTCAACGAAGCTGTGGGAATAGATATTTTTACTGAAGAAGTCCGTAAATTCTATAAATATAAAAAAAAACACAAAATGTAAATTCCAGTTGAACTGAATGCGTTTATTTATAAAACTTTCTTTGACCAAGACAATGATTTAATTCACATGGTATATCGAAATTGCATACTTGGCAATGCCTACTCAAAATATTCAACTCGGAATAGTATTATTCAAAGCTCTCAATATTACAGGCATGTATTTTTCGATGTTAACTAGTGGTAGAGAAACATAATATACAGTATCAATTTCAGGAAATTGCGGTATAACAATGCGATAATTGAAGTATTAAATCAGTTCCGGAAACGCCAATCAATTTATAAGAACTAATACGTTGTTTCCGCTTTCTTAAATTTTATCACTTTGAAAGTAACCATTTAATTTGAACATAAAGCGCAGGCGTTTTTGGATGGCGAAGTAGGCAATAAATCATTGGTGAGACGAAATATATATATATATTTATATATATATATATATCCATTTCACTTCCACTTTATCTGCTTGTGGTAATAAAACTCAGTGACAGCTGTGAGGCTAGCCCCGACTGGGCGTGCCTCAAGTATATCTCAAACACTGGAAAGGGCTTAGACGTATATGCCAGATGTCATCAATGATTTATTACCTACTTCGCCATCCGAAAAAACGCCTGCAATTTAGTTAGCAAGTTAATTATAGTTAGTTAATTTCACATATGAATTACCACCATGGCATACCACTTTTTATACAAAAAAGACCCTCGCATTACACATACATCATCCACCATGAAACACAAAATATCACTGACAACATACAGATAAAAATCCCCCACATAAAAATTATATTTTCGACGGGCATATATGTCACGAATATGAAGTTTAGACTGGAAACGAAGACGACTGTGAGTAATGAATAGTATTATTCAAAGCTCTCAATATTACAGGCACGTATTTTTCGATGTTAACCAGCGGTAGAGAAACATAATAGGTATACAGTATCAATTTCAGGAAATTGCGGTATAACAATGCGATAATTGAAGTATTAAATCAGTTCCGGAACCGCCAATCAATTTTTAAGAACTAATACGTGTTTTCCGCTTTCTTAAATTTTGACACTTTGAAAATAACCATTTAATTTGAGCATAAAGCACAGGCGTTTTTGGATGGTGAAGTAGGCAATAAATCATTGGTGAGACGAAATATATATCCATTTCATTTCAACTTTATCTGCTTGTGGTAATAAATATGAGTGACAGCTGTGGGGCCAGCCCCGACTGGGCATGCCTTAAGTATATCTCAAACAGTGGAAAGGGCTTAGACGTATATGTCAGATGTCATCAATGATTTATTACCTACTTCGCCATCCGAAAATGCCTGCACTCTAGTTAGCAAGTTAATTATAGTTAGTTAATTTCACATATGAATTACCACCATCATCCACCATAAAACACAAAATATCACTGACTAACATACAGATAAAAGTCCCTCACATAATAATAGTATATTTTCAACGGGCATATATGTCACGAATATGAAGTTCAGACTGGAAACGCAGACGACTGTGAGTAATGAATTTTATCAAACTTTCCAATTAAGAAATTATTTATATATTATTTCCGTCTGCAGAAACTGTTTCCAAAATATGTTTTGGAATGCAAATTCTTTGGGCGGTTAATTTGCAGGTTTAAAAATTAAAAAAGAACACCGTATCGTGAGCATATTCATAAGAATTATTTCCAATAGAAAATTTTCGGGTTATTTTAGACTTGATGTTGGGCACATTTACTGGAAAAATTGATTCAATTTCTTGCAAATCACTTATACAATAATTGAACGATATCACATGAGGAAATTATTGATTGATCAAATGAGAAATTAATTTGATAATATGCTTAAAAAAACATCAATATATCCTGAACAGATATTACTTGCTTTTCTAAGTTGAGATCTAAAATTTTTTGTTCCAGCAATGCTTGCAATATCTGGTAATATGAATTTCTTAATGTATGTTGATCGTACTTCTGACCCTTCAATAATAGATCTAAAGTGTGGAAGATTTATATTTTTCAGATAGGCATGTGAAATAAACAAATACGGAGATACTGAGAAGGCATTCGTTTTCTTTTTCTTTCTACAATTTAAAGCAGATCAGTATAGTGAGAAATTTTATGAAACGATATCTGCAGCTTTTTTTATTTCTGGCGATGTTAGAAGAAGAAATTTCATGTTCACTTTCAATATTTCCGTAAAAAAATGTCACACTTATATATTGATGACAGCTCAGTGCTGAGAACTTAATTAGTAAATTTTCCCTCAAATTCCAGCGTTCGTGGAAAAATAAACCCTTTATGGTCTAGCAGGAGGCTCGAGTTCAATTCCTTTTAACGGAAACTTTTGTGTCATAGTCATAGGTTCTCAGTTAAAGCGAGAACCTTTCAATATTATTTTTTAGTGTCACTGTGAATATATATATATATATATATATATATATATATATATATATATATATATATATATATATATATATATATATATATATATGAATATATATATATATATATATATAAATATATATACATATATATATATACAGTGCATCCCATTTAAAACGAGCTACCCTGTATAACTTTTGGTACAATGATTTTCAGGAAACATAAAAAACAGGTCAACAATAGTATACAGGGGGACACATTTTGACATATTCACATTTGATGTTACTTCCACTATCGCACCCCCAGAGCATGTCACCATTTTTTTTTAATGGATCACCCTATATTGTTTCGCATTATCAGATGCTCCATGATGAGCAGATTTCAACAAAGTATAAAATTATGGTCTGACGCATATGGTTCGGGAGCTACAAATTATTTGAGTTGAAAACGAGCCACCCTGAATGAACTTCTGTACAATCTGTTACCTAGGTTTCATAGGTGTTTTTTTGAAGTATGCTTCAAAAAAGTCTTATTTTGCCTAGTTAAGTTTGAATTCGATATTCTCTTCATTTTGTATTTGTCTCATTCTACAATTACGATTACCTATCAGGTGAAGTTACAATTGGTGTTTCTGTTTTTGTGAATTCTTGAGAAGCAATGGTTTATACGCTTCGAGAACGGATTGAAATAGTGAGTTTGTACTACCAGAATGGAAATTGTGCTAGAGCTGCTGCCCGTATGTTCAATGATAGTCATCCAGGAAGAAATGTACGACACAAATACGTTTCGGAATTATTGAACAAATTTATGGAAACTGGATCTGTTAGCAATAAAAAGCATAACCGTTCAGGAGTTGTCAACGATGAAGCTATTTCTATTGCAGTTTTAGGGCACGTTGGACTAATGGAAAATACGCAATCTCTTATTAAGTTATCTCGAGAATCAGGAATCAGTCGTACAAATGTTTTCAGGATCCTTCATAAGTACAAATTTCATCCATATAAGATTAGACTAGTTCACGAATTGAACGAAGATGATTTCGATAGACGTATCGAGTTCTGTGAAAGTCTCACTGAACGGATCAACTTGCATCAGAATTTCTTGAATAAAATTTGTTTTTCGGATGAAAGTACGTTTAGTTTGAATGGAGAGGTGAATCGGCAAAATTGTCGATATTGGAGTGATACGAATCCTCATTCATACCGTCAAGTTCATACCCAACGACCACAAAAACTGAATGTTTGGCAGGAATTTTAGGTGACCACATCATAGGACCTTTTTTTATCGATGGTAATTTGACTGTTGGATATGTTGGTGAATCAAATAATACCGTGCATCAATAGGGCAATTGAGGAAGATATGAATTTATTCGAAAAAGAAATAGTTTTTCAGCAGGATGGTGCACCTCCTCATTATGCAGCTCCAGTGCGACAATCTTTGGATGATCATTTTCCTGGTCGCTGGATTGGCAGAAGAGGTCCTACATAATGGCCACCAAGGTCTCCGGATCTCACTCCTGTAGATTTCTTTCTATGGGGTCATTTGAAGTCTAAAGTGTATGAGATAGAATCAACAACATTAGAAGATTTGAGAGATAATATCATTAGGCATTGCAGAGAAATAACTCCCGAGATTCTCAACCATGTGAGGGCGGCAATGGAAGCTCGTTTGTACCATTGTATGAAAGTTGGTGGAAACGTTTTTGAACATTTACCATAGACATTTTTTTTCTTCTCATTGTCAAGTCATCAGATTTTAATTCAAGAATTTAATAAAAAATCTCTTTTTCTGATTTATTGCTTCATTTGTCTCTAGAACGAATATTTCAAAATGTGGCCTCCTGTTGAATTGTTGACCTGTTTTTTTATTTTTAGTGCAAATCATTGTTTCAAAAGTTATTCAGGGTGGCTCGTTTTCAACCAAATAATTTGTAGCTCCCGAACCATATGCGTCAGACCATATGTTTTATACTTTGTTGAAATCTGCTCATCATGGAGCATCTGATAATGCGAAACAATATAGGGTGATCCATTAAAAAAATTTGGTGACATGCTCTGGGGGTGCGATAGTGGGAGTAATGTCAAAATGTGTCCCCCTGTATACTATTGTTGACGTGTTTTTTTATTTTTCCTGAAAATCATTGTACCAAAAGTTATTAAGGGTGGCTCGTTTTAAATGGAATGCACTGTATATTTATATATATATATATATATATATATATATATTTATATATCACACTTAGGTTTGCTTTTATTGTAAGTGCTAAACTGATGAATAATGATTCATCACTGCTAATAGTGTAAACTGTTTATCATAATTAATGAAACGGGCGAAGAGTCAGTATATTATTACAGTTGTGGACAAATAATATTTTCCAAATCAATGAGGTCCTAGGAAACTGGTACAACTCATTCACAAGGTCGAAAATGATTGCTTTTCTTTTATAAAAATTTCAAAAATATTGGTTGGTGCTGAAAGCTTAAAAACTATGTTAATAGTTATTATTATACAGTCTTATTCAAAATGAAGGCACCATCGTATTTGTTTTGATACAGATTTGAGCTTTGGCACAATTGTAGTCCTACATGAGACGTACATTTTGAGACAGACAACCATCTTTAGTTTTAATAACGAACTGAGACAACTACACTATCCCAAATGAGGTTCATTCCCTATATTTTGTTTTTCGTTGAAGATATCGAAAAACTGTATTGGAAAACGTTGAGAATTTAGAAAAAAATCATGGGTTAGAGGACAGGTACGAGACAATAACGAAAATGTTATGCCGACGTTCCGTCTATATGTTTAGACTTCTTCAGGCACTGTCAGTTGTCAAACAGCTGATAGGGGTAAAAATCAAGCTATTTTCAATTAGAGTACTTGTGTCTTTCTTGTGAATATTCTGGAGAAAATGATATCGTGAAAGATATTTCTCGACATTGCTGTGATTATTGTTTTTTTTGTGAATTACTGTTAACTGAGTACATGACTATGCAGTTGTTACAAATACGATTCCATGATGATACCATTTTTAAATTTTGATGAGGTATACCATAAAGTTTTGCTCATGTGGGTTGTGGTAACCGATCCAATCCAATCTCCAATTGCAGTGAAACTACCCGTTAGAGAATGTTTCTCGGTACTACTGATAAACTTTTTAAAAAGTTAAATATATTATCAGAAAATATGTTGACTAAATTTCTGCGAAGTTTATAAAAATCATAAAAAACCACTAAAAACGACAAGGAAACAATGATTCGTTAACTTTCACTGAATACTGGTCTTTACAATTTTTGACTCTATGAAGATTGTATGTAGCTTAATACTTACAGTTTTGAGGAGATACCACCCCATTAGTGGTAAATGTAGTCTCTCTCATCCGTAACCAAAATTTGTATTATACAATTCCGGTCGTCTGAAAAATTTCCCCGGGCCCAATAGCTGTAATCTAACCTTTTATTTTCATCGCCTTCCAAAGTATATAGAAGTTTTAATGTAAAAAAAGTGTGGGGTGCTTGAAATCAGTTTTCTGATTTTTTTCAACTCGTTATTCGTGAAGGTAGACACATTATGAAGAGTAAGTAGAGAGCACCCCACTCAGCGATTAATTCATCCACATAAGAAGTTTTTACTAACTTTTGGTGAAAGTAGGGTCGATATGGCTTTTCAGCCTCTCCATACACCAACCTATAAAATTACATAACATTTGGTAAAAGTACTAAGACCGTAGCAGAGAATTCACCAAATTCACGAATTAGACATTTTTATCAGTAAATTCACCAAATCTTGTAAACTAGATTTTTTTTTACTATTTTGGTGAGAATACCAGGTCATAGCTATCACATTATTGTATTGTCATCGGTTCTTAATACGTGTGCAAAATTTTGAATCATTCAGACGTCTGGAAGTGGGTGAAAATCAATTTCAAAGAAGAAGAAGGCAACTACGAGCCCCATCACCAAATAACCTTATTAACTAAATTTTTTCCTTGAATGCAGACACATTAGTTTGAACTTTAAATAATGTAAAGTTTTCTCACATTGACATTTAATTTGTTCATAGTTTTTGTTTCCATGGCATCCTATGGAATTGATAAACTTGTGTGAACTTCTAATAACTTTTTTCGATATCTTGAGCTTCAACCAGATTAACGGAAATGGCCCCCATTTGGAGGGCTGGAGTTGTCTCAGTTCGTTACTTAAATGTGAGTTAGTTATTTCGAAATGTACACAAAGCTCAAACTGAGACCACTTCTTCACTATTTTATTTTTTCAGGTTAATTTTGAAATAGATATCACTCGAAAAGATAAATGATTAATTTTATCCACTTTTTTTTCTTGTTTTCACATCGAATAAGAAAACAAGGAAAAAATAGAGGCATAATAGTCAATAAATCAGATTCTTGAACTTTCCTAACATCTAAACGACGATACAGAACCTTTTATTTTTCATCAGGGAATTCTACATAAACTTGGGAATTTTTTCATAAATAGTTGGGAACTTTCAAATGCCTTATTGGTCAAGTTCACCACAGAAAATTGTACCCGTGAGTTTCAATCGAGTTCTAACTATAGAATATCAAAGTTACGGCGGAATTTACGGTAACAAATTTTTCATAAGAATATGCGTAGCACACGAGAAATTGTTTTCGTTTCCTGTAAAATAAACATGGAAATATATGGGTCTTTGAACGAACGCCCCTATAAAAAAAGATTAAAACTGCAAGGTTGGTGAAAACGTCGAGTCAAGCCAATAAAATAGAAGATGTGAGCGGCATGTAGTGCTGCTAACTTTGATAAATGGTCTCATATATGCTCCATTTCTTTCACATTTGGGTGGGAGGGGATGAAAAAGGTGTACGGGTAAATACGCTAAGAACGGGTCATAAAATATTACATCTGGACATCAATGTCCTCAGGAGACGTATCATAAATTATATACAATATTGACTTACTGAGATAATGGTATTGGATTAAAAGTGCGTGGAATGCAAACCACCGAAAATAATTATATTTTCGGTTAACCGAAAATATATCAAATTGTGGGTATTATAGAGGTTTCAAATTGTGGGTATTATACAGGTTTCAAGCTGTGGAACATAACTTTCTCAAAAATATGTCATGAAACCGAATTCGAGTTTCATATTTTTTTAGCAGTTGGAAGTGACTATTTTAATGCATTTTGCCTATGAAGTGAATTCATTATGAAAGAGATTTGGTCCCATTTATAGATTTCCAACAAGAATTATAACTTCCGTTTTATCTGGACTTGAAATGAAATTATTTTGTATCAGCATTCCTCGATATGCTGATCAAAAGTTCCATTTCAACAATTGGTTACATGCAATTTGATGTCCGCAATGTCAAGAGTTAGTTATTCTTATATAACTTTAATGATTGACGAACCAGTGATTTCGAAGGGAGGAATTAGGTATACCAATATATATTACACAATTATCATAATGAGGTAGAGATACAGAATAATAATGATCTTGTATCCCCAGAAATAAGAAGGCTGACATTCGTGAAATGTGTGTGTTTTTTTTTCATAATTTCAATATTATGGAAGCAGTTGTACAAAGATATTTGTCCTAGAATGATCTAAAATAACTCAAAGTGAATGAACAATATTATATTTTATTGTACTTCTCGAATAGAATGGAATGTTCAGGGTGATGAAAAACAATTATCAACTATCAAAGAATTTTTGAATATTGTTACAAAATAAGTAGAATATATCCCTGAATTGTTTGCTATAAACGAGACGTTGTTTAAGTGAAAAACAACCGCTGACCTATATTCCCCAAACAAACGGTCTGGGAATTGCGATGACCTCATCGTATGATCCCGATGTTTTCATAATGATTCGAGAAAGCATAAGTACTTTAATTTCTGACCTATCTTGTTCTTCAATGAGTAGACCATCTAAAGATTAACTCGTCCGCCATCTAAATTAATAATCTCCGACCCCAAAAACCCCGACATACCAATTTTGAATATAAACGGTCCATAATCACCCGTCCACCACATGGGGGCCGTCATAATGCGTTTATGACTTATGACCATGAATTCATAATTTACGACCCCGAAAACCCCTACATATCAAGTTTGAATAGAATCGGACCATAATTACAAAACTGGTCCGCCATCTTGAATTTATGACTGTTGATAAAAAAAATATAATTTCCGTCTCCGAAAACCCCTACATATCAATTCTGAATAGAATCAGACCATAATAACAGAGATCGTCCGCCATCTTAGAGCCGCCATTTTGGTATTCTAAATTTTGATAAAAAATTCATATCTCCGACCCCGAAAACCCTACATACCAATTTTGAATAGAATCGGACCATAATTACAAAACTCGTCCGCCATCTTGACCGCCATTTATCTATGAATTTTGTCAAAAAATTCATAATCTCCATCTGCGAAAACCCCCACATACTAATTTTGAATACCATCGGACCATAATCACAGATATCGTCCGCCATCTTGGAGCCGCCATTAACCCCCACATTCCAATTTTGAATCAAATCGGACCATAAACACAAATCTCGTTTTCAGCCGCCATTTTCATTTTGGAGCCATTTTTTTTTCAATAGGGCATTGTTACCGGAATTATAAACACCCGCCAAATTTCAAGGTAATCGGATGACTGGGAGTAGGTCGAAATTCACTTGCAAGATTTGTACTAAACATGCGAAGATACATACAAATTTTAAATTGAATGAAAGTTTGTAATTTTTTTTGTGTTTTTCAGTAGTATGCCCTTCGGTTTTTATGATTATCATGGTATGGTATGTAGGTGGAATAACAAATTGCACATCGATTGATGAGGTCTAAGCTTTATAAAAATAAAGAGAAAAAGAAAAGTTTATGAAAGTAGAGAAAATAGAGTTGCCAGAATACTGGCCCTCTGATATAGCATCTGCCTTAAACACGGCAATGTCGGAAAATTGAAATAGTATGGAAGTTTTATTACATTTTTCAATATGATAAACCCCCAGCACAACGCGTGTCATTTTTATTTTAACAAAGTAAATTACTAACTTTAATTATAAACCAAGAGGCATACTGATTGAAAAATCGGACGTTTTTCATAATTTTGCAACATTTTTCCCAATTTCTTAAATGGAAAACTCGTACAACTTGTATGCCGTTTCTTATTTCACCTACATACACCATGGTTATAATGAAAACAGAAAGGAATGCTGCTTAAAATCATGGACATTTTTTAATCTATTTTGCAACTTCATTTTGATTTTTTAATATGACGAACCCGCACAACTCGTATGCGATATTACATAACAATTCAGGAGACAAACTTTAAAATTTTTTAAGTTTATAAGGAATTTGTATACTTATCACATGACAGCCCGTTTAAAAACGCGGAAAATTTCCTTATTCAAATACAAGTTCACGTGACCATACCAGCCCTTCGGGCCCATCCTAACGGTATGCCAATGATTTTCCCGGATTTTTTTTTTTTTTTTCTTAGAAAACTCATGGCAGCCTGATTAAAATCGTACCGAAACACATAATTTTCGAACAAACGACGGATCATTTTCTAATACGAGGACGACTCTCTGATTCATGCATTATTATCATGATGATATACGGACAATATTGTTCTCTAAAAGGCGTACTAAGTCAAATCGTCTCTCAAAATATGTCACTATCCCACGGTCTATAATCTCATAGTTCTGGTAACAAATTGCGAAGACCATCAACTTCGAATCCCCATTACAAAATAACTGTGTCCCAGGAAATTTCTTTCGAATCTTGCAGTCATATGCTGCATTATGAAACATCAAGGCATGGTGTTCAGCCAAAATCAGTGCCATCGCACAAAATGCATGTGTTCTAGGTATGTTGAAAATTTAGTATTGGGGAGTTTTATTACTATTTTTATTCTGTCTTTGGGTGCAAAGTGGGTTTGTGTCTGAATGACAAGAAAAACTGTTTTGCGGAATTTCATGAGATTTAGTTCAATTACTAAGTTGATTTTCTGTTAAAATGAAAGTTAAATTTAGTTGATTTTTTGTTGAAACATTTTATTGCCCACCGGTTTCATGGTGAAACCACCATTTAGCATCTTTGTCAAAAACCAAAAATAAAAGAAAACTGTCAATAGTCATTATATTCAATTGAGAATGTTTCCCCTTTTTCAACATGATGACCAAACAAGAGGTTATCTTGAACGATGGAAGATAGCGACTAAAGTGTATCCTTCAGTCGCAGATGATTCCACATCTGATTTTATGAACATCCTATTCATATTTTCGAACAAATCAATTATAAGAGCCATTTTGCCCCCAGAATATAACATACTATCTTAATATTTGAAAGAAAAAAAGTTGGGCCTCAGAGGGTTTTATCATGTGTGAATGGTATCGTATATTAGACCAATCAATAGAGATTTTTTCGTGACAAAAATACTACCAGGAAACCGACTGTGTCATCATACGGATGATGGTCCGTAGTTATATCCTGTTATGTTTCCTACTCCCAACTGCTTAGTTTTTTTGAAAGCATTTTTTTTATCATTTTTGACTTGTAACTTGAAAACTAATGAAGCAATCTCAATATTATTAGTAACGGAGAAAAACAGGAAAAAATCTACGTTTAAAAAAAAATCATTTCACCACCAATTTTCGAATTTTGAAGCAGGCTCTCCACGACATAGTAGTGATTGATATATAATACATGTGTGAAAAACTCGGGCACTGTTGTATTATTAGTTTTGGCATAAATGCAATTTCATTTTTTCAATTCAGTTTATTGCAGCAGACCTGGATGCGTCATAGGTGGTCCAATTTCAATAGTTCTAAAATATTTTGACTGTTGAAGAATAGCACTACAAAATGATTATTCTCATTTTGCTTTGAAATGCTGCGAACTAGGTGAGAAATACTTGCAAACATGAACGAAAACCGGCGAGTGCATGAAAGCGGCTGAGGAGTGGGGGTAGAGCAGCAGATTCATAAAAGACGCTTCCCCGCGTCTGCTGCTCTACCCCCACTACTCAGTCGCTTTCACGCACACGCCCATTTTCGATCATGTTTGCAAGTATTTTTCACCTATTATGCAGCATTTTAACGCAAAATGAGAATATACATTTTGTAGTACTATACTTCTACTCTCGAAATCTTTTTGAAAAATTGGAATCGGACCACCTATGACGAATCCAGGTCAGCTGCACCTAAAAAAATTAGATTGCAATTATGCCAAAACTAATAATGCGACAGGGCCTGAGTTTTTCACACATGAAGTACATATCAATCACTGATATGTCGTGGAAAGCCTGCACTACAACTCAAGAAGTTGCGGAGTTAGTTATGAATTTTCATAAAAAAGCTGATTTTTCTCGATTTTTCTCCGATCGAGTCGCGTTAGGGCTCATTTTTTTGCATTTTCATTGTCTACAATTCGTCCATTGTGAGTATCGAGATTGCTTCATTGGTTTCCAAGTTACAAGTCAAAAACTATAAAAAAATGAAAAAAAATGAGAGGTGTCAAGGGACACCCGGATGGAACGAAGTTCCTTTCGATTAATTAGTGAAGGAATTGTAATAAAATTTTCTTTTTTTTAAGTTATAATGATATTTTTTTTATTATTAACAAATATAATTTAATATAAATATTGTAATATTAAAATATAATTTGCTTTTAAATTTATTAAAGTTATGGCGCGTACACTTGCTAAACACACAATCATGGTGAGATTATAACGCGTATGACTTGGTTAGCACAATAGTAAAGAGAGGTTATAATGCGTACTTGCTAAAAATACATAAGCATTTATTATTGTCTGTATAAAATCTCTACTTACCTAACTCCATCAGCAATATCCGGAACTTGTGCAGAAACACTGTCAGGATTCATTATTGTTATTATTTTTTATTATTTATTATGTACAAAAAACCTGTATACACTCAACAAAAATAATCGTCGCGACACCACACTGTTCAATGTGAAATAGAAAGACGAAACGAAAATAACTGGCTTGCTTTCTATGAGAGAGAGAGAGAGACAGACAGAGAAACACGCGCACGCCGCACGGCTTACAACCATAGCGAAAGTCTCGTTATAACTTTTGGTCTTAATTTATTCTGTCTAGCCCTCTTTCGCAACGCGCGATAAGGAACTACGTTCCAAAAATTCTTTTAACTGTTTATAACAAATTTAGCAATGATAGTTGGGAGTAGGAAACATAACAGGACTAAAAACCGTCTTTCGTGTGACGACACAGTCGGTTTCCTGGTAGGATTTTTGTCACAGAATCAATACAGCAGAAATTCTCTATTGAGTGGCATATATAGCAACTTACGGACATTACAAAACAAGTGAGGATTACTGAACAAGTTATGGAGATCAATTTTTACTCCGTGAACTTCACAATGTGCAACTTATGTACACAGTTTATCATTTGAAATCACATTCAAAACAAAATGACATGGATTTTTATGTAAAATAATGTGAAATGTCAGGTGAAAATTAGATTAGTAAGTTAACTTTCACATACATTTTTTGAGTATAGAGTTCAACAAAGGCACCCCGATAAAATTACTATGAATGGGATAGGATATCCTATCATTCAATCAGATAGTGTGAGAGGAAAAGGAATGTACCACGTTCACGGATTGGCTCAGCTCATTAGATTTTGTAATAAAAACTCCTAGAGGACTATATTTTATGTTTTATGGGGAAATGAAGAAACACCATTTTAAAGAGGCTGCACTACAAATAACTGAATAACAACTCGTATATAAAAAAATTGGGAACATATTTTTATTCAGAACACGCCGAAAATGATGAAACATCCTCTTTTTCTCTGTCGTATTGTTGCTCGAAAGTAATGAGCTGATTTCATCTTTTTGGAGGAAATACAATAAATAAATGTGTGTACTATTTTTTATATCCATTTGGATATATCTTTTTTTTTATTATTATTTAAAGATAAGCGCATCAACCGCTAGGGTTATTAGCGCTATATTTAATTTACATTTCATTATAGGTATAGTCATATATATATATATTGTAACATATTGATTCTTGTTAAAAAGGACATGAGGTTCCTAACATTACAATTTTCACAAAAGTTTCGTGTAGTTCTTTTGGTATTTGAAGTTTTGTTCTTGCTTCTTGGAACTTGGGGCAGATTTGAAGCACATGTTTTACAGTTACTGTTGTGTTACACATATCACAAATTGTTTGGTTCTCATGTGCTAGAAGATAGTCATGTGAAAACTTGGTATGGCCTATACGGAGTCGACAAAGGATAACCTGATGTTTTCTGCTTTTTGGAAGGTATGTCCAGGGTTTTACCGATGTTTTTATTTCGGCTAGTTTCGAACTTGATTGCATTCATTCTCTTTGCCACTCGTTCGTGATCCTACTCTTAATGAAGGTTTTCATATCTGATGGAGTTGTTTTGGTGATTATTCTTGACCCATGCTCATGTATTGCTTCTTTAGCTGCGACATCTGCTTTTTCATTGCCAACGATTCCGATATGAGACGGGATCCATATCATTATCACTTTTTTCCTAACTCTTTTATCCTATAGAGGATATATCTTTTCGATAAGTTAAATGAGTCCAATAAAGAGATGAAGCAAAGTAACAAAAACACATGCATATCATGAATGTAACCTTCCGAAGCAAATTTCATTATACCCGACGCTCTGACTCCTTCATCCCACACAATAAGCATATACAAAGGCAGATCCCATAGAACACTGTCGCCGTTACCGAACACAATTTTGTCGTCGTCATGCCGTGGTATTACGAATCTCATAAATCCCTTTAAACACATGTCTTCTCTACATAAACCTTCTTTGCCCCTACTACATCATTCGTCGGGAAATCTGCGAATAGTAGAGCGAGACAGGAACATAGTTGCCTTGCCTTCCAGCAAATAAACGTGTTCCGACATCTTATGTGTGGCTTACAAAGCATAAATAACGAAACCAACTTACCTGTCTTCGCGGTGAATTATGCGCCTGTCTTTCTAGTGTCCCCTGGCTGACAAATTATCGACAGTATATTTTGGAACTTTTTGACGAGAATCATATTTGACAATTCATGAACATCAACATAAAATTAATGATTGTTACTGAATTGTCTCTCGTGGGACAGATATTTTCTTAGAATCAGGTGTTTATAAAAAATTCATTGTGTCTGGGATGTATTACATAAAATTTATCGCGGATTAGATTTTGAATCAATACCATCATCAAATACTGTTTTGGCTCTGAAAATCAATACAATTACTATTTAACATGAAGAAAGTAAACAAAACCTAACATATCCAGCTCAGCGATCGGAATTAAATATCGGCTAGTACCTGTTATCTCATTTTTTTTCAATTAGGAAGGTCAGGATTTATCGAGAAGAACATTGATTTGAACATCGAACAGAAAACATAACAACTGCTAGATTATGGGTCTTGATAACTCAGAACCATCAGCCTTCAACAACTAACCTATATTACTTCAGTCATTTGGTGCTCAAAAACTTTTTAACAAAAAATTAAACTGACGAAATACGGAACTGAAAAGTAAAAAATAAAATCTCAATAATTAAGCTCCTAAACTGATGTCAGTCGGCGCCAAACAAACAAGCAAATGAATTAGATAAGGCGTAAAATGATGGCATCGAGTTGCGCGGTGACATTCTGATAATTTTTTTGAAGTAATTTGATGATCTTCGTTGTTGGTTCGTTTGGCGCTGACTCAAAATGAGTTACTTACATTAGTTTAGGAGCTTAGTTATTGATACTAAGAAGGTTTATTTTATTTTTAACTTTTTAGTTTCGTATTTCGTCGGTTTAATTTTATGTTAAAAAGTTTTTATTTTTCAATTTTTTGTGGCTGAAATCTACTAATTACTACCTACTAATTTTTTGATTACTTCCAAAATAGTTACTTACCTACCTTACTTCAACTATTACCAGTTAAATAATATGATTATCTACTTTTACTATTTGTTGTAATATGAAATATTTTTGTTGTTCTGGTTAGTTTACTTCATTACTTTGTATATCATTCCATCCTCTCATAGAATATAATGATTGTGACGGATGTAGGAGAACAAAAATAATAACATTAGCGATCTGTCATTGTCAACTACATATGTGTGCCAATGTTCACAAGTTAAAAATCAATTATTCCCCATTTTTCTAGCCGTAAGGGTGGATTTTTCCATTCGAAATCCAAATATGATCAACTATGAGGTATACCCTATCTAATAAAAAAAAAATCATCCAAATCGAAGAACCCAGTACTAAGTTATGCCTGATAGAATCGGTTAACGGACCAGAATTCAGAGGGTGAGTGATCAATATCCTTTATTTTGCTACCCTTAGGGGTGGATTTCATCTTTAAATTCAAATGGGACCAACTTCGAAGTACACCCTATCCACTGAAAATTATCGGAATCGGACGTCTCAGTAAAAAGTTATGCGTGATCATACATAACAAAAAAAAATATATACGCGTCGACTAGAGAACCTCCTCTTTTTTGGTTTCGTCGGTTGAAAAGGGGGTTACCTGTAAAGTTTTCCGAGAGTTTTGAAAATTTGTATTTTTATAGATTTCGACGTGCTCTTTCCGAATTATCACTTTGTCACCTTGTGTCTTTGCCGCCATATTGGAAAAATGTCGCCCAAAAACAGTTTTTTGAATGATAGGAGTTGTCAGGTAACCCAGGCACTCAGTGGGCATGGTTCCTTTGAATCGTATACGCTGAGGATAGGGAAGTCACAAGACAGCAAATGCCCATACTGCCCGGAAATAAATGATGATCCAGAGCATACAATATTTACATCCCGATCAGCAGAACAAAGGTGCAAACTACCAAGAGAAAGCAATGAAACAAAAAGAGATCGAAAAGAGAACTTTTCAAACACAAGCCAGGAGGTAAATGGAACAATTTGTGAAATGCCATTTATACCCGACGCAATATCCTATCGGACAGTTCCGGAATAAGAAAGGGCATGGGGTGGTTTTAGTCGGTAGGAGTCCGACACCAAGCCAGCATCGTAGGAGGATTTCTACCACCCCACCCCCCTCATAAAAATGGAGTTGACAAAGTGAAAATTCGGAAAGAGCACGTGCAATAGATGGAAATTCAGAATTCTTGTAAGTATTTTGAGTTGATGGAATAAATGCTTGGTTCAAATATTTTTCATGGTACAATTTGAAATAAACTCATTCTATAAGTGAAACAAATCATTTCATTCCATCCAATACGATAACGTATAGGAGTTAATACAACACAAACTGATTCATCAAAATAATGCTTGCATTGTTTATCAACGAACGTTTTTTAAGATAATTTCACAGTATCTATAGTTACCGATAAAAAATTCGCATAGCTTGAATTACCATCACGATCTTATCTCGACCTGAAAGTCCACAGCGAAGCAAAAAAAGTCGTTAGAGAACAGTCGTAATTGTTAGTTATAGCGAAGGCAAATTCTCAAATTGTCTTTGCTATAGCATTAATTCGCTATAACATTAATTAAGGAGCAAATTACGTTCCACAAAAGCGTTCACGAGATGCAAAAGACGATACAAAGTTGGAAGTAATTTTCAATGGGGCTTATTTATTTACTGAAGAGCCTCTCGAATGAAGGAATTAATCGCATTTCCAAGGGCTGATTCCACTTTTTGTCGCCCAGAGACATTTAATACGGCTAATCCTGAGTGCGTGTCGCACATCCTGTTTTGCTTTGCCTAATTTGACCTGGATGGGTCTACGAGATATTTCCAGGAAACATTAGCCGGCAACAAGTTTTTGACTCGAAAGTTATTGTCGTTTTTGCGGGAACAGCTATAATTTCATTTGTTGAAAATATAAACAGGATGTTCATAAAATCAGATGTGGAATCATCTGCGACTGAAAGATAAACTTTAGTCACTATCTTCCATCTTTGCAAAGTGAGATTGCTTCTTGAAAATGTGTTTCCCATTTCTTCCGGTCTTCCTGATGATCGTGGAAGCGTGAAATAGATTTTCGTCGACAAAAATGTATTGAAGACCTAGTGAATGCGATGTCTCTCCTGCGTCAATGTTACGAATGATTTCTGGTGTCTTCTTGAAAACATTCTTCTTTGCCTCATTCATCTTTATGAGTTCTTAATTAAGACTGGAATAGAAAATCAAATAACTATCTGAATGGAAATGCAAATTTTCAATTTCAGATTTTTTCTTTTGAGTTAGAGCCTTTTCAGAATATCTATCAGATGTAGTTCAATGTCCAGCGTGGCTTTAGCCGGGGAAGTAGTTGTTTTCTGTTAGACATTCACAAAAAATAACTTCATTTTAATCGTGGATTATTCAATTCACAGAAAAATCTTTCTATCAATATTCAATTGGGAATGTTTCCCTTTTCAGCTATAATTTCCTTAATTAATAATTTTGGTTGGTCTCCTCGTATGGATTTGATACATAAAAAAAACAAGAAGCGAAGTTTGTCGTTCCGAGTCATTCCCACTATTTCTATTGATCATTTCATCCCAACACATTTTAATTTTTGAAAGGGTATAAAAACATTGCTGGAGTGACAAAAGGTGACTTATGACTTATGATTCACAGCTGAAATACGAACCAGATCAGTTTTGTGATAAATAAGAATACACCAAGAATAAAATGAAAATTGAGAATGAAATATCATAACGGGAGTTGTGAGAGCAGCCATCTGAAATCTAAATCGTTAAATAAGTTTTGAAATTAAATATGGTTTGGTATTATTATACCTAAAGCACGTACCTTTTCGCTTCCTGAAGCACTTAAACGTTCGGCTCACAACAGTTTAAAAGTACCAAAGGCTGCTAAAACAGTTAAACGTTCGATCAACAATACACAAATTATTAAATGTACAAAAACTTGGACAATTACAGAAACGTCGAATTAGGGAGACTAACAAAAACGTCAGCTTATTTGACAACTATCCAGAGGCGGAGCTTGAATTTGGAATTTTAGTATTAACTGATTTAATTCATCACAGCTTTGCGTTTTTTAAAAGCGAGTTGCCAAAACTGCCATAAACACAAACAAAATTAGTATCATTGAATAGGTTTTTTTGATACCTTTTAAAAGAGGTGTCGCTTGCCGTAGGGTTCCATTAAAAATTATTGGTCACAATGGCCCTGTGACGTCATCTTTGACGATTTCGTCATCTATCATCACTAGTAGGGAAGTTTACAATCTTTAATATTCAGTTTCCAAATTTCACTTGTTTATGTATAATTGTTCTAAAAATAAGAGGGGGGGAGCGGACTTTTGAGAAGCACCGTTTATATATATATATATATATATAATATATATACCTTTACTTATGTGTATATATATATATATATATATACATAAGTAAAGGTAGATATTTAATTTTATTAAATGTGCATTGCATGAATGACATGTTCCTTGAACTATTCGGTACAACGGTCGAATTTTTTTGTGTTGAAATTATATTTGTTTCTGCCATGGACACAACTGCCGTTGATGTACCTGTACTGGTCGCAAATCGGGTGTTATTTCAGCTCCTGTGTGCTACCGATTCATCAACATACCCTTCAGCGACCGTTGATGACTTCCAACCGCCATGTTTCTTTAGTGTCATCAAGTCTCCCCCAGATTCAACTATAAGTGTAGCAGACGATCTTCGAAATGAATGACCTGTATATGAGTTAGCATTTTCAAGTTGAAGAGAATTAGCTACTGTTTCAGGTACCTTATAAAAATATTTTTACCCACAACCTGATAGATACATTTTTCATTGCGATATGCATAAAACAGGCGGCGATCCTTTGCTGATGCTGGTTGAAGGGCTTTGTACATTCGGTAATATTTAATATATTCTTCAGTAACTACAAATCTCCTGTTTACATCATTCTTGTTTGCTTAAGTTTCACAATTAATAACGTACCCGAATCATCAATATCATCTAATGTTACCTGGCTGATTTTACAAATTCGACAAGCTCCTGCAATCCCAAATACAACAACAACCTTGGCCATTGAATAAACTTCATCGGGAGCCTTATTTAAAAAATCACTAATTTGTGAACTTGTAAAAATTGCAGCTTGCTTGGGCGTGTAACCTTTTCCATTTTATTTCAGAAATGTAATTAGTTTGACATATTTTGAGATGTCTACATTATTATTGGATTGTAACATACTTTTAATCACTGAATAATTCGACCACAATGTTGATGTCTTCTGTTGTTGTGCCAGTTCCGAAAAATAAGCCAATAACACCGTCTCCGAGAAAGAACTGCATGTCTTTTTCATCTTCCATTCCATAAATCTTGAATAAGTAGGTACGCGGTTTCGTAAATTTTCCGGGATTTAGCTGGCAATAATTTTTGTAAAACTACTTTCGCTACATCTACTAACTCCGGTGGAGTCAGAGAAAACTCGGAATCAGACATTTTTTAACTTTATATTATTCAAAATAACTACTAAACAACCACTAAGTTCGCAATTTTTAAATCAAATCACAGAATTAAATTGACAGATACCTATTCGATTACTTTAAAGGGTTTCTTAGCACCGCAGGTCTAATTGTCGCTATAAGCAACAGCCTACCAGTTTAAAAATTCAAATTTTACATCGATAATTTTCTTAATTTAATATATTGTAATAATTTGTTTTGTCAATATTAAATCGTCGTTTTTCCCGTCACAGAAAAAAATTGTGTATTATTCCGATCCGATTCGCGTCGGGAGACAACACAACCAGGAGCTAAAATCGAATACTTTTTTCCCTTGTATAATATATAAATAACTATTTTTTGTCAACTCATAAAAAAAAGAAATGATTTTTTTTTAAATACATTATTTTCACGACAGTAATAAGACTCGAACGATTTAGAACATGCCGTTTGATAAAACTTTCATATTTTGTCTTCCTGAACAAAAATCCGAAGTCAAAAAGTAAAAATCCTCTTCCCGGCCAACTGACACTGATCAGGTTCTTATCAACTAATAGTGAGTTTATACAGCAAGTAAAATAAAATAAGAAATAAAATAAAGTAATTAAAATAGTAAAAACTACACAACATCCATAACAAGTTTATACAGAAATAAAATAAAATAAGAAGTAAAATAAAAGATGGTTAACTTTTATCTTTTATTTTACTTCGACTAGTTGTTAGGCACATGTAAATACTGAATAATTTAGACAAACTGACGAAAGTTGATGATAGATGACATGATATAATAGCTATTTAGTCCTAGTACCTATATGTTTTTGTTTTCATAACTGGAAAATGGTGTGTTCAGAGCCATTTTTTAAAATTTCGTTTTTGGCCAATAATGTCTTTAGATGACGAGGATTTTATAATATTGTTATTGTAATCATTATTTTTCATTCAATAATCAATAACAAAGACCAATTTTTCAAGTATTACCTCATTGAAATTGAGGTAACCTCAACAAATAATCCCAAATTTTGATTGACAGCTTCTTACTTCTTACATTAATTTACTCAGCTCTATAAACACTCTGAAAATTATTATTTCTTATTTTACTTTATTTTATTTTACGTGCTGTATAAACTCACTTTTAATATCACTATATCGCTACTAAATTAATAAAGAACTTCACAAATAAGTAACTTTTTAACTTTTTAAAAACACACCTCAACAAAAATGAAATAACAATTGATATTGGAAAATTCCAAATAATATGGCAGTACCTACACAGACCCACAGACACATACATTCAATCAAGAAGGAACATTTTAAAATTGAATAACTTCTCCAAAAAAAGTGACCATCTGTTTTTTTGGATTATAGGCTTGTTTATTTATTTATTTTTCAAATCTGCGGATTGTCGCGAAATTGCATTTTTACCTTAAATCGTTACACTAACTATTGGAATGTGGCGCTTGTGTTCATAATCTAGCATTGCCGTTTAATTGGAGAACACCGTTACCTTTCTCCACTGAATCACACAGCTTATGTCACTGTTTGTATCATAACCTAACTTTTGCATGAGTACGGCAGATTCAGCCAACGGTAAAGTATATATTCTGTATTGCGGATGATCCATCAAAGTTATACTCGAAGATGTAGTAACAGTTGTATTTCATACCTTCCGTTAAACTTTGTTTTCAGACAATCCATGTTATGTATTCCACCTAGGTTAATAAACACTTCACCTGGATTTAACACTTCACAACACTTCACGATTCACCGAAAGTTCACGACTGAAATATGTTTACTTCTCACATATTTCAATGACTAGGTAATCGATATTGAGTTGAATTAATTTCCAAGGAAGAGAAATGTCACGACCGTGTAAACATACTATTTTGCCTCTCGCAAACCCAGTGAGTAGTCACAGGTCGGAAGGCTCATTCCTGGAATTCCCAACAAGAGAATAACCTTCAACCGAGAGACCGAGAGACAAAACGGTATCTCTATCACCTAGGCGTAATTCGATTTCTCCAAGATTTCAGAGTTTGGCCAGTGGCGTGGAAGAATAAGCTACATGGGAAGCAAAATAACATCTACATGAATAATGTTACATACTTAATGTTAATCGATATCGTTGTCTTATATCAAATGGTATTTTGGCATGATAAAGTACCTTACATATTTTAACACTGAGAGACATTTCCACATATGCAATATCTCTTACGAATAGACAAATGTAATTTGATGATGAAATTCATGACGAAATTACGGAAGGCAATGAGCGCCAGCGGCTTTGGAGTTGTAGTGTCGTAAACAATTCATGTTAATGTTGAACTGTTGCTGTTAAGTTCTGCTTTATGATGAGGGGAGAGAAACACTTTCGCCATTTGCTTTATATTATAGCCATTCTTAGTTGGATGAGGATGGGGTTTATCATCCACCCCTGATAAAACATAATAGGATTTGCGCTTTGATCGAAAATGCCGACCATAGGCGGATATTTATTCTTTAACTTCAAATGTAACTTTGCCTATTTTTGTTTGAAAACAAATTTCAGTAAACTCTCTGGAAAAGGATTTAGAAGGGATTTTCAGTAATAACATTTTTCGGTAGGTGTATTGGGTGATAATAAGAAACGGTCTGAAAGTTGTTTTTTTTTAATTTTTTTGTATCTAACCAAAAATATTGTAACCGTTTTTTGATGTCACCCTGGGCTTGGACGGATAATCGCATAATTTCTTGGTAATTGAGTCCAAGATGGGCACTACTCTACTGGCCTCATCAACTTTTTAAAATTTTCGATCTTTTCGGTTTTTTTTTCCAGAGAATGATCGACGGCATGTCCTTGTTTCCTCAAGATTCCTATTGTGTTCATGAACAATTAGATTTCGTCTGCCTAAATCTGTTCGAACATTTGTACAATTGTTTTTTATGGAGACTGTGTTGGATTTGAAGGAAAATTTGGGATTCCCGCTTCTCCATTTTGAATAAAAAATAAAATTTTGAATTCCAGGAAACTGTTCCAGATTTGGAATTAATTTATTTTGTTTCTTATTGAAGTTTTCTACCGAAGCAAATGTCTTACATTTGGAAATTTCCCCAATTCCAACGAAAATTTCTTTCAAATCCAAAGCAGTTTCACATTCAAGAATGAATCATGAATCATGAACAGTTGCTGATTGGTACTGAAATGGTTTCTTAGCCGTGAAACCGAGGTATGTCTTCAAATTTACAAGATCTTTCCGTTGTGTGGAAACGCTTTTTTGATGAATTGTGTAAACTTCCCAATGTGAGTGAAACATTTGCTTGAGTTGAAAAACAAAATGTGATCCTTTGCAACCCAACGCATTTGTGATAAATATTTTTCTGAATTAAAATTTCATTTGTCAGAGAAAATCGAATTATAGAAATAATTTTTCTTAAATCAATTAGAATTGATGGGACTACTTTTTCTTAGTTTCAAATATGAGAGTAATATATTTTTCTTTTTGCCTTAATTGTTTCTCATGTTCATGTGAATCACTGATTTGGAATAAATGGCTTCGATAAACTCGGCAGTCACTTTTTCGCGTAAAGAAAACTGGGTTTTTCCACTTCGTCAATGTTCCATTTTTTCTTCTTCGTCACAATTGTCATTTTTGAACATTAAAAAAGAGTTTTCCGAACTTTTGTTACATGTACGAGATATCATTCCAAAACTACAATGTTCAGCGTGGCTTTAGCCGGGAAAGTAATTGTTTTCTGTTGGACATTCACAAAAAATAATTTCATTTTTATCGTGGATTTTTCAATTCACAGAAAAATATTTCTATTCAATATTCAATTGAGAATGTTTCCCTTTTCGAAATGTGATCCTTTTGCAACCCAACGCATTTGTGATTTCCACATCTGATAAACCTTTTTTGAATTAGAATTTCATTTTTCACAGAAAATCGAATTATAGAAATAATTTCTCTCAAATTAATGAGAATTGATTGGACTACTTAATCTTCGTTCCAAGTATGAGAATATTATATTTTTCTCTTTGCCCTAATTGTTACTCATGTTCATGTGAATCACTGATTTTTTACGAAAGCATGGAAGCATTTTTGAAATGTAAAAGTTTGACTTACAAGTCAGAATTGTGAGATGCAAGTCAGAATTCTGAGATGGGTGTCAGAATTCTGAGATGTATGTCAGAATTCTGAGATGCAAGTTAGAATTCTGACTTGCAAGTCAGAATTCTGAGATACGAGTCGGGTTTCATGAAGCTGGAATGGAAGATGTGTAATGGAACAAATGTCATGTTGTTTGAACAACACTAATTCACTCTCAAACCTTCGATATTTTTCCGACTTGCATCACAGAATTCTGACATGTAAGTCAGAATTCTGACTGGTATTCCAGAATTCTGACTTGCGTCTTAGAATTCTGACTTGTATCTGAGAATTCTGACTTGCATCTCAGAATTCTGACTTGTAAGTCAGAATTTCACATTTCAAAAATAATTTGTTTTGTTGACACTTCAACGCTTTCGGAAGGTTTACCAAAAAATGGCTCCTATAAATACTCCGCAGTCACTTTTCCGCGTAAAGAAAACTGGGTTTTTCCACTTCGTCAATGTACCATTTTTTCTTCTTCGTCACAATTGTCATTTTTTAACATTAAAAAAGAGTTTTTCGAACTCTTGATTCATCTTTAAAAATGTACAAGATATAATTCGAAAATCACATGGAAGTAGCAAGCAAAATACATTCACTTCTACTGTATAATCTTCGGTGAAACAAATTCAACAAATAGTTATTATTTGAATTAGTCTAAGCAAGTATTCTGACTTTTTGTTTGATATTGATCTTCAAACTTTGTAAAAGGACGAGTTTGAGAGCTTTCTTTTTTATATATAATATTTCAAACTCGTTACCAAAATTTACCTGCTATTCTGAACCTATGTGGCACATTAAATGATAAATGATTAGTATCAACACTTTCATTGTTTGTTGTACAAATTTAAACAGATTTTATGTGGATGGTACTTTCGACTTCTGCACAAAAATGTTCTTGCAGTTGTTCACCATACATGGCTGCCTCTGCCCAGACACACACCACACCACTGTTCTACTGATAGATTCTATTATCTATACCCCAAACCCTATGAAGTATAATATGTAGTGGTTTACGATAATGTATGCTAGAAGCGGTCAGTTATCGACCGGTTTTCACACGGAAATAGTTTTCACTCAATTTGGTCTACTATATACTTTATACGGAAAATGATATTTATTAATTTTTCCTGTTTCTTCCATAATTCAACATTATAATATTTTAAACGAACCGTATATTTTGAGTGGAAGATGAATTATTCAACAGAGAATGGATATACTATACCTATTGTGACGGCCTGAAATATGTCTGACTTAGCCATTTACCGATCATTATACCAAAGCCTTTGTTTGAGGTAACACTGAAGGAAATTGCATGGAAAGATTATACATTTTCAAGTTGTTATAACCATCTCTGCATATCAATATTGAAATATTTGCTTTTTTATCATCAGATTACACCCTTTTCGAAATGGTTAAAATAAGAAATTCATACTTTTAGAGAAGCTTTCGGGTGAAAATTCACATAATATCAAGAAAACATATCTTCGAGTTGATTATTTAAAAACCTCCTTTCACGAAAAAAGAGAATTAGTTCAAGTCAAAAATGTTTTGAAAACACTAGTGAGATTGTGTATCCAAGATTACACGTGTCAAAGAATTTATTGATTTTTACCTCCTATATTCTAAGTGAATCTGAGTGGGTTTTGATCAGGAGAGATCCACTGATGGAAGTGGCTTTGCAGACACTCTTCAAAAGAATTGTGGCACACCCAGAAATTTTTTTTTTTTCAGCGATGAAAAGTTCAGATTGCGGATCTGAATAGTATCCGCCTAATGCGAAAACCATGTTAAATAGTACAATGGATTCTACGTTCTGGAGAGAAGTAATGCAGTTTTTCCACAAATGATGTTAGCAAACATACTAAGTGCCACACTTGCCCGCCCTGCCAGACCATTTGAACCACAAACCCCATTTTTGTATACAATTTTAGTGTAAAAATTATTTCTATTGGTTATTTATTTAAGATTTCCGATTCGTATTGGGGAAAAAATCAACTTAAACCCGATGGCGCGGCCAGTCGGAAAGGTAGATTTCTTTATTTATTAATTCTGAAATTACCATAAATCAAGCATACAAATAAAAAAAAGGGACAGATTTTCCTTGGAAAATACAAACAGCATTTGTATTCTTGTGTAAACCTCAAAATCTACGAACAAATATTGTATAATCCAATGACAAGTGAAAAAAAACCCAAATAAAAGGAGTATACAGGGCAAACACACATTTATGAATTCGTTGAAAAATATCAATGGTAATTTGAAGCGGTTTTCTGTTTGCGTGTACATCTTGGAGATAAACTTTTCGAAAGAAAGTTGTGAAGCTGATCGAACGTCCCATAATTCGCCAATTTTTTTTTCAATTTCTCAACAACTGCCATTTTAAAACTACTCGACCGACTTGGCCCATTTTTGACCTCAGCCGGGGTATTGAGGAAAATACTATTTATATATACAGGGTGTAATCTGACTTCTTGCACAACCGCTAACAGTTGATATTCCTTCCAAAAATAAAAAGATTTTTGCCTTGAAATTTTGACGATAAGTCCTTAATAAGCCAGGAGAATTATATAAAAAATAACTATTACCTAAGATGAATTAAATAAATAATTTTTTTTTCGGCAAAAAATGCTAGTAGAAAACAAACAATAATTAAATAATAAAAAGTTCGAACTATGAAGTATTATTACTGCCATTTTGAAACCACCCGACCGATTTGGACCATCTTTGACCTCAGCCGGGGTATTGAGGAAAATACTATAGATACAGTTTGTACCTGTCTTTTTGCACAACCTCTAATAATTGATATTCCTTCAAAAAATAAAAATATTTTTCCCTTGCAATTTTGACGAAAAGTCTTGGATATATTGATCCATTCAAAATACTAAACTAGAACTGAAAATATCGTTGGATATATGGGTGAATTTTAAAACCCTAATGTGGAAATATTCTCTGAATGTTGAAAGTTATCTTACCCTAATATTATATAAAAATTATTAAAACTATTTCAAAGTTAACACTAATGTTAAAATTTCGTTGTAATGTTTGAAATCATCTTACCCTAATATCAAATATAAATTATGTAAAAATAAAGGTGGACATTTTATAAAATATTAATAGCAATAATATTACCAATAATGATGATCAGAAATTAGGCACTGACAAAACCGGGATGAAATGTACCTTTCAGTTATTTGATCGTGTTTCCACTCTCACTGCGGTCGCGGAAGAATGTCACGTGGACTTGATTGGTTTTTTATTGTTTTTTATTGGTGGGTTTGGGGTTAATTGTCAGATCCCCAATACTAGTTGGAATTTTTTTGTGGTTGTTTCATTGATTGTTTTCTGTTCTTCATTGATGAAAATATCCTCAGTCTTCGGTGGCAACACGCAACTTGGTGTTAATGCTGCGCTTGCTACTTTAACTCATTCTCGGTTTCCTAAAACGTTCAGATCCAAAACTGTGTAGGGTTTTCCGTTTATGAATAATTCATTTCTCCTAATATGAGATTTATTTCAATTATTCTGTCAAATCGAATCAAATCAAATTTTATTGAGTCCGTATCCCATTCACAAAAAACAGATTGGACGGGTCATAAAAAACATCTTGAATGAAGATGCTCTAAGGAATGTGTATGAAGAAAAAATATATAAAAGTGTAAAAATGACAATACTGAACATAAACAAGATCTAAAAGTTGAGTGAATAATTCGGCGTTGAGAGAAAGTAAGTTTAAAATGAAATAACTTATGAAAAAACTTTTTAAAGACAACGTATAAAATGAATTTCAGTCATCGCTGACAATGATTCAATTATTTTTTGTTGAATTATTTGGTTTCAAAAAGCTTGTCGCGCGAAGTGTTCATTGAAGTGGGCACCAATTGATTTGATTGGGCAGTGATTAGTTAGATTGATGTATTTGATTTTTACAAAGTATTCATGAAAGTAGATACCAATAAATTCATTGAACAATGAATGGTTGGTAAGTAACAACTTGTCGAAGTATTAATTTTATTACAATTCGCGCGACAAGCTTTTTGAAACAGAATGATTTTACAAAAAATAATTAAATCATTGTCAGCCACGACTTAAATTTATTTTATAAGTTTTTGTATACGGCTTGAATAAAAGCTTGTCTTCAAAACGTTTTTTCATAAATTATTTTATTTTTTGCTATTTAGTTTGTTCGCCTTGATCTATTCATTTCTAATAAAGCATCGTTATTACAAGTTTTTTTTCCTGTGAGTTTTGAAGCTGAAAGGAATCATGATCTCCGACCTCAAAAACTTCAACACACCAATTTTGAATAGAATCTGACCATAATCACAAAAGCGTCTGTCTCCCCGAAGTTGCCATCTTGAATTGATAGATTTTTGACAAAAAATTCATAATCTCCGAACCTGAAAACCCCCACATACCAATTTTGAATCAAATCGGACCTTAATCACAAAACTCGTGCGCCATCTTGGAGCCGCCATCTTGACAAAAAATTCATGATCTCCGACCCCGGATAAATCCACATACAATTTTGGATCAAATTGGACCATAATTACAAATCTCCTCCGCCATCTTGGAGCCGCCATTTTGTTTTTTTCTCCAACAAAAACTCTATAATGCATTGTCACCGGAATTATAAACATCTGCCAAATTTCAAATCAATCGGACGACTGTTTGTCAAAATTCACTAGCCAGATTTGACCCTAACGAACGAACGAACTAACAAGTGACACTAAATAAAAGCTTGTAAAATACAGTGAATATGTGATAATAGTTCATTACCATTGATATAATTTTCGAACTTTTTAACACTGTAAAAGCATTTTTTTGTTAGGGGTTTTTCAAGCCGGCATTTGAAAACTTCTAAACATTTCGAGTTCTTCAAGAAAAAAGGAAGTTTGTTGAAGAAGCGACTACCTGCAGTAATCGGTGTTTTTTTTTAACAGCGTGTTTTGGCATGTTATTTAATATATTATTTTCAATTCTCGTATTGTGGTCGTGAGTATCACAATGTTTATCAAAATTGTTTTTGTTGATATAAATGAATGTCATTAGTTTCATTATGTATATAGATGATACTGTGAGAATACTAATTTCTAAAAGTATCTTTGAAGAGGTTTTGTAGGGCAGTCTTTGCAAGAGGCTTGGGTCCATACAACAATACTGTATGATATTGCTGAATATGCAAAAGCATAGTACACATTTAATAGAGATTGACTGTCTAGAATATTTTTTTAAAGTCGATATCACATAGTAGCATCTATTCAGCTTACTGCATATGCTGTCTATTTGCTTTTCCCAAGAAAGGTTGCAGTCTAACTGCGTGCCCAGAAATTTGTTCAATTTGGATAATTCAAGTGAACGCCCTCAAATGAAATGTGTTGGATTGTTGGTGTTCTATGTTTGTTGTAGAACTATATGCCTACCGTTCTGTTGTAGTTTATAATGAGCCTATTTTTGAAACAGTAATCTTTGAATTCTACCAGTATAGTATCGATTTTATGTGCTCATATTGTTTTCGAAGCATCCGAGACAATTATGCAGGTGTCATCAGCATACATCAGGACTTTTCCTAAGGTTAGTTTATGATACACACTCTATGGTCCCTGTTGCTGTTGAGAGGCCGGTTCTGAAACCGCGTTGGCTATCACTGAAAAGATTGAAGGTTTCGAGAAATTGAGTAATTCTTTTTGCAATTAGTTTTTCTATGATTTTCGAGAAAATGCTCGGAAGAGCAATGGGTCTGTAGTTTTCGACATTTCTTGGATCGTTCTTCTTATGTATCAGTATCACGTAGGCTAGTTTGAGAGAGGATGGAGACTTCCCTTGCGTCATCGATGCATTCATAATGGAGCATAAAAAGGGGGCGATGATGGAACTACATGCTTTTATTACTGATACGGGGATTTTATCAGGACCAGTGGACCTCTTATTGGGTAGTTGTTTAATAATTTCTGTGATTTCGTTTTCATTGACAGGGCCGAAGAAGAATGACTCACGCGTAGCCCGCCCTGTGGTGCAATTAATCCATGGTTCTGAACAGAAGTGGGGAGTGATTTTTCAATTATTTTAGCTCTGAAGAAGCGAGAAATGAATCGCGAAACGTTAGCAAAGACGTAGAACAGTTGTTTTTCTGTCCAGCAATTTTTTGCGAACAAATTTCTCTGATATTTCCCGTATTTTGCATACCTTTGGTCGAGTTAACTATATTCCATACTGTTTTGGTTTTATTATTGGATGCATTAATAATTTTACCGTAATGTACCTTTTTCCATCGTTATCTGTTCGTTTACTTCTTTTCTTGACTGTTTAAAGCGTTCTGTCTTTCCGTTGCTAACTATTGTCGCAAGATACTTCATTCTTCTTGTTGATATTTCGTTAGATTTGGAGGAATTGAAATATTCGTACCTCTCAGTATTTTTGTTTTTTGTAATACAAGGAGCTCTGTTATTTGATATTGAATTCGATTTTCAGTGAGTTATGATCACTGGACCAGGAAACTGGAAGCCGCTTATTTCTGACACAGATATTTCAGTGCTTAGAAGTTTGTTGATTTCGTTGCACACAGATACTACAGAAGCACTGATTTCAGATCTTTTCAATTCGAATATTATCATGTTCTTTTCTCTTTCTGTCCCCTTTCTAGAATTTCTATATGCTTTTTTAGTGAAGTTATTAACATCCTCCAATTTTCTGACCTTTTCCTTCACGAATTCAAATTTTGAAAGTGTTTGTAAAAAACTTGAAGTAAGATGAGGCTATCAACCTAAGCTGTTGAAACCAGTCGAAGAATACCCTGGTAATTCCACGAAAACGATGATCAAAAACAAAACTTGTTTCACTGAACTTAGTCACTCTGGGACAAACTAAGTTTTTCTTGATTCTATATCTTCCTTGCTATAATTATGGCTTATTCTGGGGGTTTTATGTTAGTTTGAACAAGAAAACAATGAATTCCCCAGTTAACTTATCTTTTTTATGATCGAAGTGTTTACAAAACGGGTTTCAAAATTCCTAGCTCTACTAATCTGATTAGTTCCACATCAACTTTATCTTTCACACCATAAGGCAAGTGCCTAGCACGAAAAAATCTGTTTCATCTTACAATTTTAACGTTACAGTTCCTTTAGAAAAAGTTCCGAGTCCTGGCGTAAAAACTTATTTGTATTTTTCTATAATTTTCTCGATACTAGTATGAGTATCGGAGTAATTTACTGAAACCGAGATATTTCATTGAAAAAAATTCATGGAATCGCGGCGCCCCAATATTCGAATTGCCCCATTCCTTATGACAAATATATCTATGAAGCGTGAAACAGCCATATACAATAATTTAGTTCGGAAAGTTCCCAATGGAGTCATTTCATCGCCATTATAAAAATGCATAAATTTGTCCGATGGAATAAGAGGATAGTTATTGAAATTGATCGAATACAATTTCTCTGAAACCGCTGTCCCGAGTCCAGTTGAAAATTTAATTCTTTCTCATAACTTTGACATAATAAGGTTCATTACTTACCGAAAATGAATTAATTGAAACACATTTATCATCATTTACTTCTAGAAAATTTTGGAAATTCCTTGAATTATTTTTCCTATTTTGTTTGTTTGGGCATACTGGTGTCATATGTCCTTTGATTTTGCGCACATTACACGAAAACTCGCAATAGCGACACTTGATTGTTGGATGGTTACCCCTTTCACAAACTTCACATATTTGGCTAGCAGTTGCACTTGTTGACGGTCTACTCGCACTTGCACTCGTTGACGATCGACTCTGCGCAGGATGCGTAATATGACGTATCTTCCTGTGTGGCACATGATGAAGACCTGGTTCTACCTTGATCTCTGGCCCCTCCAACATGCTTGGCGGCCATTTTGCATGAAGCTTTTCGAATGGCACCATTGAATGAACAGTTTTTCTTCTCTTCGAAAAGTATATCTTGTACTGTTCTATTTTCAAAACCAATAATGAAACGGTCTCTTAATAGCATATCGAGTACATTTGCATCGAATTTACAGCATGGAGCGAGACCCTTGCGGCCCATTCTGATGAACTTTCCTGCGGTGATTTTGTTTCATTGTAGAATTTATAACGATAGGCAAACACTGACCCACTGTCTTTGAAATGGTCATTGAACAAGTTTGTCAAATCTGCATACTCCTTTTCTTCTGGTTTATTGGGTAATGCTAGATTGTATATTAATTTGTAGACTTCTTCACTAAGAGCGTTCAATAATATGGCAGGTTTTTTGTGTTGTCCGTTATACCATTCACTACGAAGTAGTTATCCAGTCTGCGAATGAAGATTGTCCAATCACTAGCATGAGGATCAAACTCTCTGATGTGTCCCAAATTCGCCATTTTATCGTATTTGGTGAAAACTCGAACTTATAATGGTTTATCGCTCGTCGCCAATGCTTATTCTGAGGGTTTTAATATCAGTTTGAACAAGAAAACAATGAATTCCCCAGTCAACTCATTTATTTTATGAACGAAGTGTTCACAAGGAACATTCGATTGAGACTGATATTAGTGATATTTCCAACAATTGGGTCGTATGGGGTCGGCTTTAGAATAGCCCCATGGTAAATCCTGCCTGTCGTAAGAGGCGACTTAAAGGATAACCGTAGGTGGAAGATGGTCTCATCGCCCGGTGAAATACCACCATATCGACTTTGTGTGCTGTGAAATGGACCATTCCATGTTTCAGTGTTCGGTCGATACTTTCCGGTCTCCCTCTTTCCTTTTCCCCAATTCCTCCTTTATTTTCAGGTGCATTCTAATAGTAATAATGATGAAGTCTCCTAGAGTAAAACACTCCGGAAGTAAAATACCTCTCCATTCGGATTTCCGGGCGAGAGGTACTCGAGGGGACTCAACATTAAAAATTAATTTTTGCAACATCCGCGGACTCAACAAGAACATCAATGACGTCCACCATCACCTACAGACGGAAAAACCGGATATTCTGGCTCTAACAGAAACACAAGTTCACCAACAAGGTCCACCAACAAGGTCCATATGCTTTGTCCTGGTTACGAACTCCATTCTCGATTCAGGTTCAAAGGTGGAGTCTGCCTTTACGCCAAGGCTAACCTTTCATGCCAGCGTGAAGAGAGTTTGGAACCGAAAGACTTTGATGTGATGTGGTTCAAGCTATCTGATACCAAACTGACTAAGTTCCTCTGCTGCCTTTACCTATCACCTAATGAACCTTCATATAACGACCTCTTTGAGTTTTTATCACTCAAACTGGACTACATTCAGGAGAACCATCCAACAGCTGAAACCATAATCATGGGAGACTTTAATGTACATAACGCTGCCTGGCTCAAATTCTCTAACAAAACAGATGATGCGGGTCGTCAAGCCGAGGCCTTCGCCATCACTCATGGTCTAGAACAACTGGTCGAGCTACCAACCCGCATCCCTGATGTCAACAACCAGTCTGCCAATACACTAGATCTTTTCCTCACCACCAATCCTGTCCCGTATAGAATAGAAGTTTGTGCCCCACTTGGAAACTCTGACCACACCCTCATCTCCACAACATGTTCTTTCCATTTACCATCGAGCTGCACAATACCACCCCGTCTCATGTGGCATTACAATTCGGCCGACTGGGAAGGTCTTCGTATGTTTTTCTCAGCGTTTCCATGGAAGAGAGTTTGTTTCTCTTCAGTAGATCCAACACGATGTGCTGAGACAATTTCTGAAATCATCATGTTGGGGATGCAAACTTACATACCGAATACCGAAAGAAGAACATCATCCAATGAGACCTGGTTTAACAGAAACTGCTCTAGAGCTGTGGCTTCCAAACAGGCAGCATACCATCGATGGCTGAAAAATCCGGGCCCTGAGACCAGAGCAGCATATGTCGAGGCTAGAGGCATATGTAAAGAGACAATAGAATGCTCAAAAGATGCCCACAAAGCCAAAATAAGATCAAAACTTGCTGAATGTCCTAACGGATCCCGTTCATTTTGGTCTTTCGCCAAAGCTGTGGGAAGAAACTTCACTTCCAGCTCATTTCCTCCCTAACCAAAGAAGATGGAACACTAGCAACGACTGCCCAGGAAAAAGCCAATATCTTTGCGCACCTATTTTCTGGAAATTCCACTCTGGATTCATCGGGAAAACAACCCCCGAACATTACACCTATTGACAGTCACATGCCCGAGATCACCTTTCGCCAACGTACTATCAGAAAGATTTTGCTGGGTCTCAACACCAACAAAGCCTGTGGATCTGACGAAATCCCGCCGATTGTTCTCAAGAAATGTGCCCCCGAACTGACACCTGTTCTTTGCAAGTTGTTCAACCACTCTTACAATTTGGGGTATTTCCGTCCAATTGGAAAATTGCAAGAGTACAGCCAGTCCCTAAAAAGGCAAAAGGCCCTACCTAGCAACTACAGACCTATCGCACTGCTATCTATTATTTCAAAGGTCATGGAAAAGCCATCAACATCGAGCTCATGAAATATCTGGAAGACTCAGGAATTGTCAACGATAGGCAATATGGCTTTCGCCATCAGAGATCAACTGGTGACCTGCTCGCTTACGTCTCACATATATGGCAGCTATCTATTGAAAAGTATGGAGAAACTTTAGCTGTGGCATTAGATATCTCCAAGGCGTTCGATCGAGTTTGGCACCAGGGACTCCTCGCCAAGCTTCCGTCTTATGGCTTGCCCCCTCAGCTGTGTTCTCTGCTTGCTAGTTTTCTCTCAAACAGGTCTCTCCATGTAGTGGTTGATGGAGTTTCATCTGACACTCTACTCATAAATGCTGGTGTTCCGCAAGGATCCATTCTCGCACCAACACTATTTCTACTTCACATCAACGACCTGTTGAAAGCAACTTCATGTCCAGTACACAGCTTTGCCGATGATAGTACCCTCCATACCGCTTTCTTCCAGGGCCCCTATATCAGCCCGTGAAACCAGAAATGAACGAGGAAGAATTGTTAATAATATAAATATGGACTTAGCAACAATTCTCGAATGGGGATCTAATAACTTGGTAGAATTCAATGCAAACAAAACACAAGCATGTCTTTTCTCTAGAAAAGCCGATCTCACTGTGCCTAACATTACTTTGTCAGGAGTAACCATACCACTGAAGCCATCCATATCGATGCTTGGTATTACTATCAGCAATAACCTTTCCTGGGAAAATCACGTGAGGTCCATTGCCAAAAGTGCATCCCAAAACTTGGCTTTCTGTTTCGTGCCAAGAGCTATTTCACCCCCAGTCAGCTGCTTATGATCTATAAGGCACAGATCCGACCTGTCCTGGAATACTGTTCCCATATTTGGAGTGCGGCACCTAAACATATCCTGAGGCTATTGGATTCTGTCCAAAAAAGGGCAATTCGTCTCGTCGGTGATGCCTCGCTTACAAACTCGCTCACTTGTCTGGAACACCGTAGAAAAGTTGGCGATTTGTCTCTATTTTATAGATATTTTCATGGGCGATGCTCTTCTGAAATATCAACAATCGTTCCTGCTTTGGCAGTCTCTTCGAGATTAACCCGTCAAGTTCAGTCATCACACCCCTTCGTGGTCACTTTGGAGACCTGCAGAACATCACTTTCCAAAGACTCGTTCATCCAACGAACAGCGAGGCTTTGGAACTCATTGCCTAGGGAGGTGTTCCCCGAGGCATACAACCTTCAGAAATTTAAGAAGAACACCAACTCCTACCTTCTTTCCCTTGGTTCCCACGATGTTCTCTGAACATTACAGGATATCCCTTTTCGTGGGAACCAGAACATAAAAAAAAAAAAAAAAAAACGACCTACATAAAAAGTCTACCTAAGAAATACATAAAAGTAGCGATGCACGGTACAGTCGGAGAAGAAAACATATTGGAATTAAATGCACTACAATTATAATTTTTAACCGCATTGACGTTCATTGAGACTTTGATCCAAAGAAACGTCAAATCAATCAATTCGTCATAAAACATAATCAGAAACATTCTACAATCAACGCAATGATTATTATATGTGCCGTCCCTTCTCCAACATTCTCTCTGTAACAATACCTCGTGCGGGCCCGATTTCACATCAACTTTCGGACTTCTAATTAATAAACATCCCCCTTGACATGACATGTTGCACGTTGGCTAGTTGGAACTTGTTCGGGTTTATAAACTCGGCATCAAAAGCGGAAAACGAACGTGGACTGCGTTCTCCAGCGCCTGCTGAGTGGAGATATTCTATGGGTTTGCTTAATGAAATTTGAGGGAGTCAATGTTACAAAGCGGACACTGTTTGTCGTTCTCGAGCCTTTCTGATCGTAAACGTAATTGAAAATGTGCCTCAAATTGATAATTCAATCCTCGGCCAAAATGCACAGTTAGGAGTTGATGGGTCCGTGAGCGAAGGCACAATTTAGCAATCGTTAGGGTACAAACAAACAGATATATATATATATATATATAACTTCCCCTATGATTCAATCAAAAATGTTATATCAGATGATCAACACGGATTTGTAGAAAAAAAACTCTTGCGTTACCAACTTAGCGTGCCTATCGCAATGTGTTACCGACGCTCTGGATAGAAAACTACAAATCGATGTTATTTACACTGATTTTCAAAAATCCTTTGACCAAATTGACTTTCATATTTTTCTACATCGGTGAAAGGCATTTGGTTTTTCTTCGAATTTAATAAACTTATTTACATCTTATTTATTTGGTAGGAAACAATACGTAGAATACGAAAGCTTCCAGTCCCCTTTGTATACCCCCAGTTCCGGTGTTCCCCAGGGTTCAAACTTGGGACCACTTTTATTCCTATCATTCATTGATAATTTGGCAAAAAGAATTAACTGCTCAAAACTTCTATATGCTGACGACCTGAAGTTATTCAGAGTTGTAAAAGACCAAACAGACTGCAGGAATTTATAAGAGGATGTAGACTTAGTATTCGATTGGTGCCTCCACAATCATCTACAACTGAATATTTCGAAATGTTTCATCGTGTCATTTTCTTGGAAAAAAAATGATTCCCTATCAAATAGATGATAATATCATCAACAGAGTCACGGAGATAAAAGATCTTGGGATTAAGTTTAATTGTGAATTCACATTTTCTCTCCAAATCGATGAAGTTGTATCATCAGCCAATAGGATGATGGGATTTGTTATGAGAAGTACTAGGGAGTTTCGCAAGGTCAGGCCAATTCTCACATTGTTCTATGCGTATGTGAGGTCCAAACTTGAATATGGGGCATTGATATAGTATCCCATATATAACTCTGAAATTAAATATGTGGAAGCTGTTCAAAGAAAGTTCTTGAAATTCCTGCTATTTAAACAAACAGGGACGTATCCCCAAAGAGGGATCGATAACTCATCTCTTTTGAACCGCTTCGACGTAGTTTCTTTAAACACCCGTCGTCTTTTGGTGACAATATCATTCCTTCACAAACTACTACACAACAATATTTCGTGCGCCTCACTTTTACAAAAAATCAACTTCCATATTCCGCGGCTGAATTCTAGAAGTGATACAACATTTTACTGTGGAAATATTCGAAAAAATGTTATGCATAAGGCACCCGAGTCTTTAATGTGTTCTAATTATAATTTTATCTATGATTCATGTGACATCAATGTGAGCACTCTCA
>JAFIRS010001746.1:0-257500 GCA_018342105.1 Gonioctena quinquepunctata | reverse complement strand
TAATACGCAAAATTGTCGTTATTGGGCAACAGAAAATGGAAGCTCATACCCAATGTCCCCAAAAAGTAACTGTGTGGGCTGGGATTCTTAGAAATACCATTGCGGGAATATATTTTTTTGACGGTGACTGTGACGGGTGAAAATTATTTGGAAATGTTACAAACTTATTTAGTTCCATATTTAACTGTAACACTTCCAGACATAAATCAACCTGGTCGAATATTTTCTACTATTTGGTTCCATCAGGATAGAGCAGGTCCACATTATGCTCGAGTAGTTAGAGATTTTCTCGATGAAACCTTTCCCAATCGCTGGATTGGACAACGCGGTTAGATTGAATGGCCTGCTAGGTCACCAGATTCAACTACCATGGACTTTTTCCTCTGGGGTTACTTGAAAGTTAAGTGTACATGAATCGACCTACCAATTTGGGAGACCTTGAAGGAGAGAATTCGAACTGAAATTCAACGAATTACACCAGAGATGTTGTCAAACGTAACCCATATTGTCAACCAATCCAAGGAGCTCAGTTCGAGCATTTGTTGTGAATTTGTTATTTGTTTATTTTTACTACTTACTTATAATATTTTCATTGCAAAATAAATAATTAAATGAATGTTAAGAAATATGAACACTGGTTTCCTTTATATTCAGTATACTCTAACATGAAGTGTTACATAAGACGTATGTGGTATGGTTGAACTCAGAAAAATATGAGCTTCCTATTTTTAATACAAAAATATACCCTTTCAATTTAGAGAAATATATACCGCTGCTGAATTATATCAACATAGATATCCAAACAGACATCATCCACATTTCACTACTTTTATAGCTGTGCATCGACGATTGAAGAAAACGGGGTCCTTTAAATTCAATAAACACCATTGTGGTGCGAAAAGAACAAGAAGAGAGAATTTTACGGAGGAACAAATTCTTGGACATTTAGCAGCAGATCCTCCTTCTAGCACTCGCGCTATTTCGTATAGGTTACAAGTGTCACAATCAACAGTAAGACGGGTAGTACGTGAACAACTATTGAATCCATTTCGCCTACAGAGGGCCCTAGATGCTGGTGAACAGGGCCCTCGTAGATTTTTTTGTTAATGGTTTTTGAGGATGTATGAAGGAGCAAACGACTTTCCTAGACATGTTCTATGCTTCACAAGTGATGGATATTTCAATAGTGGGAACAGCCATTTATGGGATGAACAAAATCCGCATGGAATGTTTCGAAAAGTTTTCAGTGAATATTTGGGTAGGATTATCAAAAATCGTATCGTTGGACCATATCAAACATTAATATAAGTCTTTCTTAAAAATAAAGGATAAAAATTAATACCTAAAGTTCTTAATATTGATACGTGATACGCATTATTGAGAATATTGATAAGAGGACTAGCTGTAGAGAACTTTTCAAAAAACTAAAAATCCTGACATCATTTAGCGTATATATTCTGGAGGTGTGTATATATTTCTATAATAATTATAAAAACATTACAATGTGCTTGCCAAAACATGATCATAACACTCGTTACCGCAATATGTTACAGCCCAATTCTCACTGCTCCGCACTTTATCAAAAAAGTTTTTATTTTATGGGGTGCAAATTATACAATAAATTAAATCCGGATATGAAGTCAGCACCAAATGTCAGAATATTCAAAAATAGACTGAAAGAATTCTTAATTGAAAAGTGCTGCTACTCACTAGATGAATTTTGATAATGTTTATGGATGCATGTGTGTGTATGTGTACTTATTTATTTATAGTATAGTATTTTGTATTATTTATTTGTTTTCTCTGACATAATACGTACTAGTCAAACTGTTTCGTCCAAAGTGTACTCCATTACATGGTTTTAGTTTTCCTTTTTCTGCGTTACTATGTAACAATTTTCATACTGTGTTATATCTCATAATTTTGGTATATGCATTCTGTGTTTTTGACATGTTTGTCCATTTATATTTCCTTGTGAATATGTAAAATGGTAAACGAATAAAGTATCTATCTATCTATCTATCTTCTTCTTCCCCGTTCGAATGGGCAGAACTACCGAGTGTTTCTTGAACATGTTTTACCTGGGCTACTTGAAGACGTACCTCTATTGGTTCGTCAAAGAATGTGGTATTAATATGACGGAGCATATATATATATATATATATATATATATATATATATATATATTTAATCTCAACCATTGTAATTCATAATAAAATGGCATTATACACTTGTCATTCACGAGTGTATTTCTATGATGAGATAGATCTCCATAAAAGTTTTTTATATTCCATTCCTGAAGGGGTGAAAATAGGGGTGAGAAGAGGGGCGGAAAGCAAAAGTATCGTTAGTCATGGAAATTGGTATTTGTGCTCAACTTTGCAATAAAGAAACAGGTAGTTCAGGGTTTTTGAAAATTTAACATTATAGGGGTCAGAATAGGGGTTCAAAATTCATACAGGAGTACCGTTAGTTCATAGAAATACGTGCTTAAGTGTTTTTAGAAATTCAACCTCCAAAGGGGTGAAATGAGGTGTGAAAGTTGCTATGAAGATTCCGTTATTTTTTAAATTAGGGTCATAAAAATTGGTATTTGAGTTCTTTGTTACAAATAAAGAAATGTGTGTCTCAGTGTTCATAGAAATTCAACACCTGAATGGGGTGAAAGTTTGTATGAGGGTTTCGTTATTTTTCAAGTTAGGGTCATAAAAATTGGTATTTGATACCTTTGTTACAAATTAAGGAATATATGTTTCAGTATTCATAGAAATTCAACCCCTAGGGGGATGAAATGAAGGGGAGGGGGTAAATTTTTTTATGGGGGTTCAGTTAGTTTTTGAATAGGGCTCATGAAAGTTGGGCTTTTGATAGTTTGATAATCGAGTCCCAGTCATTGAATCTCAGTTGCAGTAAAGAACTGGTATCTTATTTCTTTTGGTGAGTGTAGTACTTTGGTTACTTTCAGTTCGACGACCATCACGCTTGGTAATGAACGCGAAACTGAATTTCGCGGACTGTGTTTGCATACGGTGACACAAAACATATTTTCTGACGCAGTATTATATTGGACCCTTCCTCTTCGAAATGCAAAATTGGGAAAAGTTATCTGATATTGTTTGAAAATATAAATAGGGTGTTTATCAAATCAGATGCGACCAAAAGATACACTTAAGTAACTAACATCCATAGTTCGAAATTATTCATATTGAAAAGGGAATATCCTCAAATGATTTTTGAAGAAGTAATTTCCCGTCGAAACACACGCTGATCGTTGATTAACATCTGATAGAAAATGTAAACGAAATTTAACTCAAAAGAAATATATGAAAATGAAAATTTGCATTTTAATTCAAATAATCGTTTGATTATTCAATACAGTTTTGAGTACTCACTCAAGAAGAAGTATCACCAGACATTGATGGGAGACTGGCATCACATTCACTAGGTCTTCGATACATTCGACGAAAATATATTTTGCGCTTCCAATAGATTTCCGATGAATGCGATTCCACTATTGCATCAATGTTACACGTGATTTCTGATGATACTCTTTTCTGTAAAACATTCGTCTCTTCCTCATTCATCTATATGAGCTCTCAATTCAGACGGAATTGAAAGATCATACAGCTATCTGAATAAAAATAAAAAAAATCACTTTCAGCTAAGGTCCATCCTCAATATCTATCAGATGTTATTCAACGTCTAACGTAGATAGTTCAAAAATATCTTCTTTTTGTACTAGATTTTTTAATTTCCAGGATAATATTGTCTTTCAATATTTTGATACGTCACACGCCGGAATGAAAGAAATATATTTTTGGCAGCTCAATTAACCCCTCTAAAATTAACCTCCACGAATGGAATACTGTAACTTATATTCCCGAAATAGTTTTGGGTCGTCAAACTATAATTTTGCCATATTTCAATTTCTAGTTTGAACTGTTTATATTTCGCAAGGCTACGCCAAACAATTGAATCCCGAGTTCAATGGAGTAGGAATACTTTGTGAAGTAATTAATAGAATCAACAACGTATTCAATCCATCGAACATGCCAACAAGAGCAAATCTATATTAGTGGTACTCAGAAATAGTTTGGTTGAGTTGATAATATAATCACGATTCAACTATATGCATCAAAGGGATTTTGAAAGGTAATCAATGATATAATAGACTCGCGTGTTAATGTGAGTTGTGGAGGAATTCTGGAATATATAAAATAACTTATGAAAGCAATTTAAGGTATTGAATATGCATAAAACAGAATTATTCAGAAGTCTTTGAATAACGAGTTACGTGGAGTTGAAATGAATATGTGACCTGAAATGATTCCAGGATTTGGTTCTCACGTAGCGAATTGCAGCGCAAATGAATTATTTCTCCACTTATTCAGTGATATGAATAGGCTGCCTATTTTTCAAAACATCTGCCAGAAAATTCAGAAAATGTTTACTCAGTATAGGACATTATCTATAATTTATTTTCTACCATTTTTCCTAACAAAATGACGCAATAGTTGGTGTTTTTTTACCACCTTCGTAGCTGTTTCAACAATCCTCAGAAGTTAATGAAAACTTGTACAAGTTAAGATCACGGGGCCTTACTTTTTATAGTGGGATCCAAAACCACTCTTGAGGCCTTGACATTTTTTTCGCCGGCTACGGCCACTGAGCCACCAGCCCCGTATCATGACCAATCAATTACACTTGCATTGAAGATAGAGATGTATATTGTTCAACCAATTTATGTTTATTAAGTATTAAAAAAAAGTATGGCGATAACAATGTTATTTCTCTCATGTGCTCCTACCTGAATTGCGCATGCTCAGTTAACATACAGAAGGCTACATGCTTTATATTGGAAAAACAATAATTTATATGAACAAGTTGTCCTTTTTCGGTAGGAAAACAAAATATAACTTTTTGTAGAAAATTGGAATGCATTTAACTTGGATACCAATGTTAGCCAAGTGAGGTTAGGTTGTGTTTTTACGCATGCTCAATTCAGGTTGAGAGCTGGTGAGCTGGGTAGGATTGGTGTCGCTGTAGAGAGTTTATAGAACCTGAATTCAGAAAATTCTCCATAAATGGCTTGATTATTGCAACTTTGTTGTGCTATAATCGATGAACTAAACTAATTGAATGAAATATTTTATAGAAGAAGGATATAAATAAAAAATAAAAACCTGAAAAACTAACGATAAAAACGTTTCAAAAATGATAATTACAGAAATACATGTTTTGTTTTTACTATATTATTTATTTTTTCAATATGTAAGTTTTTATGTTTTTTTACTTTTATTATTGCTATTGCCATAATAATAATGAAATTTATTCACAGATCGCAAAAACACAAAATTTTCAAAAAAGTCGAAAACACTTCTTGTTTCAGCATTGACAAAATCAAGTAGTGTATGATATAAAACTATTTAGAATATATATCCTGGTGCCTTCATTTCAAATGAGATACAATATATATATATATATATATATATATATATATATATATATATATATATATAAGTGTAAAACTAATAGTAGGGTCTGCAGCACTGTAAAAGAAAACTCTTTGAAGTTTTTCCAAGCTTTCGGAATCGTTTATTCCATCATCAGGGAGACTACAAATGGAAAAAATTGTGCCATATAAGAACTGTAAAACCAAATTATATGATACTTACATCTATCTTGAGGATGTTTACATATAAGTACATAATCGTATATAAGATACATTATTAATAGAAAATGACTTCTAGCTTTTGGATAATTATACTTTTTGATAATTCATTTCAAATTATATTTCTGAACGAAAAGACAAATTCTTGTACATAGAAACAACATTCAGGTATTCATTCTCGGAACTGACAGTTACTAATCTGACAATGACACTATTCTCTTCGTAGAACAATTCAAATTCAGTTTAGGTTAGAATCACCACGTTCAGAAACTCTGACTTCTTTGTGTTTTATGTCGAGTGAAAGTAAAAAAGAATAAATTTCACTCAGATGGTTTATATCTGTTTTTTTATTGATGGAGTCATTCTCTTGATAGATAAAAGCCATTTCTAAGAAAGACCTTTTTGAAAGATGTGATTCTCTTGCAAGAACAGTTGTTGAAAGGTAGTTCATTTGGTGGTCACAATCATTGACATGTTTAGCTAAAGCACATCTCTCAGGATGTAGTCTACTATCACTCTTATGAGAAATGATTCTATCCTTCAATAATCTTTTTGTTTGGCCAATATAATTCTTATCGCAATCATGACAAGGGATACTATAAATAACATTAGTAAGTGATAAAAAAGGAATTTTGTTTTACTTTTGAATATATTTGTCTTATTGTAATGACTGTTCTATTTGCATTTTGATGTTTTCAAAAGGTTTAAAAATTCTGGTTAGTTTAGGTGTTATTTCTTTTATATAAGGTAACGAAGCATAAAAAATTGAAACTTGATTCATATCAGTAACACGTTCATTATTAGAATTGTTATTTTGTCTTATGGTATTATCAACTTCTGTTAAGGATGTGCTAAATAATATTTTTTTAATTAAAGACGGTGGATAAGAATTTTGTAAGAAAAGTTCTTGAAGTTTGTTCAAATTTTTGTTATGGAAAGATATATCAGAAATTTTGAGTACTCTGTCTTTCATTTGTTTCAACAAATTCACTTTCATCGAAAATTTGTGATAAGAAAAGAAATTCAAATACCTTCCTGAACTGCATGGTTTTCTATACCAATCAATCAATATTGTGTTATCAACCAATCATTCAATATAATAGATTATTTCATAAAATAAAAACAAGGAATATAAAAAAATTGAATGATTTGAGAGAAAATGAAAATAAAATTAAATTGAAAACAAATCCAAATTGGATAAAAAACATATCAAATACAGTGATTCCTGAAGACATTTCACAATTTTTTTCTTTAGGACCAAAATTTAGTATTGAACCAATAATAACATTTCTATAAAAAACATTTTAGCAGATGTAGACTACATCACTTCCTCTATCAATGACAATAAAAAAAGAAACATCACTATAGCTAGAGCTACTAATGTGATTACCAACCATTTACTTAATGTTGACTATAGAAAAAATGATATTTTTCGAAAACTTTATAACAAGTCAAGAACATTTTTGAAAGATAACCCAGATTTGATTCTTACTCAGTCAGATAAAGGTAATGTTACTGTTATTATGGAAAAACAACAATATCTAGATTTATCTAATGATATCATTAATAACAGTACTTCCTATATTGAACTAAATGATGATCCAACAACAAAAATACAAAGAAAATATAATAATTTGATAAAAACTCTTGAAGATAAGAATCAAATAGATGACACGGTTAAAAAAAAGCTTACTAGTTATAATGGTATTTCTCCTAAATTTTACTCTTTACCAAAAATTCACAAACCAAATTTATCAGTGAGACCTATTATAGCTTCCATAGGTTCTCCTACAGAACAAATTGCTTCCTTTTTAACGAAATTTTGTCTATTGCTTATGATTCAGATAATATTTATTCGATCAAAGATTCCTTTGAATTTTCAAAAAAATTTAATAGAATCAAATTACCAGATAACTATGTTCTTGCCAGTTTGGATGTTGTCTCTCTTTTTAGTAATGTTTATCTAGATACTTGCCTTAGAGCAATAGATAAAAATTGGGTTCGCATCAGTAGACACTGTACTATTGAAAAAGATTGTTTTTCCAACTTGATAAGATTCCTCTTTGAAAACAACTATTTTTCATTCAATGGAAAATATTTCAGACAAACTTTTGGAACTCCTATGGGATCTTCAATTTCACCAATTCTTGCAGCTTATGTTATGGATGAATTACTAGACACAGTGATTCCAGTACTCTCTTTTGAATTATTTTTCATAAAAAAATATGTGGATGATATAATTTTAGCTTTACCAACAAATGGTATAACAGAAATTTTAGATACTTTTAATAGCTACGACCCATTCATACAATTCACAATCGAAACAGAAGACTTAGACCTCTCAGTACCTTTTCTTGATACAAAACTTATCCGATTGGTTGATAACACAATATTGATTGATTGGTATAGAAAACCATGCAGTTCAGGAAGGTATTTGAATTTCTTTTCTTATCACAAATTTTCGATGAAAGTGAATTTGTTGAAACAAATGAAAGACAGAGTACTCAAAATTTCTGATATATCTTTCCATAACAAAAATTTGAACAAACTTCAAGAACTTTTCTTACAAAATTCTTATCCACCGTCTTTAGTTAAAAACATATTATTTAGCACATCCTTAACAGAAGTTGATAATACCATAAGACAAAATAACAATTCTAATAATGAACGTGTTACTGATATGAATCAAGTTTCAATTTTTTATGCTTCGTTACCTTATATAAAAGAAATAACACCTAAACTAACCAGAATTTTTAAACCTTTTGAAAACATCAAAATTGCAAATAGAACAGTTATTACAATAAGACAAATATATTCAAAAGTAAAAGACAAAATTCCTTTTTTATCACTTACTAATGTTATTTATAGTATCCCTTGTCATGATTGCGATAAGAATTATATTGGCCAAACAAAAAGATTATTGAAGGATAGAATCATTTTCATAAGAGTGATAGTAGACTACATCCTGAGAGATGTGCTTTAGCTAAACATGTCAATGATTGTGACCACCAAATGAACTACCTTTCAACAACTGTTCTTGCAAGAGAATCACATCTTTCAAAAAGGTCTTTCTTAGAAATGGCTTTTATCTATCAAGAGAATGACTCCATCAATAAAAAAACAGATATAAACCATCTGAGTGAAATTTATTCTTTTTTACTTTCACTCGACATAAAACACCAAGAAGTCAGAGTTTCTGAACGTGGTGATTCTAACCTAAACTGAATTTGAATTGTTCTACGAAGAGAATAGTGTCATTGTCAGATTAGTAACTGTCAGTTCCGAGAATGAATACCTGAATGTTGTTTCTATGTACAAGAATTTGTCTTTTCGTTCAGAAATATAATTTGAAATGAATTATCAAAAAGTATAATTATCCAAAAGCTAGAAGTCATTTTCTATTAATAATGTATCTTATATACGATTATGTACTTATATGTAAACATCCTCAAGATAGATGTAAGTATCATATAATTTGGTTTTACAGTTCTTATATGGCACAATTTTTTCCATTTGTAGTCTCCCTGATGATGGAATAAACGATTCCGAAAGCTTGGAAAAACTTCAAAGAGTTTTCTTTTACAGTGCTGCAGACCCTACTATTAGTTTTACTCTTAACTAGTCAGCGACTACCCTCCTTTCATATATATATATATATATATATATATATATTATATATATTTATATATTTATATATATATATATATATATATATATATATTATATATATATATATATATATATATATATATATATATATATAGGGTGAAATCTACCCTCTTGCGAGTGTATGATGCCATTTTATAGCGAATTAGAGAGGTTAAAAATCCGTTTTTTTTAAACATGTTTAACTTTTGGGGAGCGCCACTCGCCTAACCTCAGCATTTTTGATCAGAGCTGTAAGTAAACGCAATTGCCGAATGCAGTAAACATCTGAATAATGTTGAATAATGAATTGATTGTGTGGTAGAAGAATAAAAAAAAATTCATTTCAGGCTATTTGCGATATTTAATTTCAAAATGATAAAAATTAACTTCGTTATATCCAAACTGGTAGATAAAGTCAGAATTAGTAGATGTCAACGCAGCTTTTGCACTTATCAAATCGCACTTATCAAATCACAATTATCAAAAAACAGTTTTATTAATACAAAAGACAGTACCTATTGTTTATTTTTTTCAAATTATTTACGGTCATCATTATGAACTAGTCTTCTTCTTATTCGATAATTTTATGACTATTTCCTCCCTTTTACTCGCAGTGCTGCCAATGGGAACTGTTAAAAATGATCAATGGACCATATGAAAATCTACTCATTTTACTTCCAAAGCTTTAATAATCCTCACAAAATCCGCGCAAGGTTTTTCAAGAAACTGGCACTACAATGATATGATCAGGCTGTACTGTACGTAAGACTCAAAAAAAATAAAGAAAGTGACATTTAATAACGTTGCCTCTGATGGACGTATGCATCGTTACTTCACACAGTTCAAACTTTTACCGCTAGATGCTTCGAACTGTCAACGATAATTACATCTGTCTTCGTTTATATTGTTGACACAGTATTGTTTATTTTTTTCAAAATAATTCCGTCCTTAACCAGGCGAGGGATTAAATGCGCTTTACCCGTGTTTTAAATAGGATTTTTTTCGTTTTCGCAGGAACGAAGAGAAATAATTTTGCAATTGTTGCATAAATAACTATTGTGTCATTGACTCGTCGAAACGAAATTGCAACCAGCCCACTGTGGATAAAAATCTGCTCTACCAATGCTTGTATTGCTTTTAATTTGGAAACCAGCATACTCGATACGAATGATTCGACACCTCAGATCAATAAGTTCTTTTGAGTTAGGGCTTTTTCGGAATATCTATCAGATGTAGTTCAATGTTCAGCGTGGCTTCAGCCGAAGAAGTAGTTGTTTTCTGTTAGACATTCACAAAAAATGACTTCATTTTAATCGTGGATTTTTCAATTCACAGAAAAATCTTTCTATCAATATTCAATTGAGAATGTTTCCCTTTTCAACATGAATACCCCCACAAGAGGTTATCTTGGCGATGGAAGATAGTGACTGAAGTGTATCTTTCAGTCGCAGATGATTCCACATTTGATTTTATGAACATCCTGTTTATATTTTCAACAAATCAATCTATCATACCCCATGACAGGTTTTAATGTCAGAAAACACTAATTTCAAAGTGTCTCTCCAAAAGAAATGATTCTTACTTTTTCCATCTTTGCAAAGTGAGATTGCTTCTTGAAAATGTGTTTCCCATTTCTTCCGGTCTTCCTGATGATCGTGGAAGCGTGAAATAGATTTTCGTCGACAAAAATGTATTGAAGACCTAGTGAATGCGATGTCTCTCCTGCGTCAATGCTACGAATGATTTCTGGTGAGTACTCTCTTTTGGAAAACATTCTTCTTTGCCTCATTCATCTTTATGAGTTCTTAATTAGGACTGGAATAGAAAATCAAATAACTATCTGAATGAAAATGCAAATTTTCAATTACAGATTTTTTCTTTTGAGTTAGAGTCTTTTCAGAATGTCTATCAGATGTAGTTCAATATCCAGCGTGGCTTTAGCCGGGGAAGTAGTTGTTTTCTGTTAGACATTCACAAAAAATAACTTCATTCATCGTGGATTTTTCAATTCACAGAAAAATCTTTCTATTCAATATTCAATTGAGAATGTTTCCCTTTTCAACATGAATACCCCACAAGAGGTTATCTTGACGATGGAAGATAGTGACCAAAGTTTATCTTTCAGTCGCAGATGATTCCACATTTGATTTTATGAACATCCTGTTTATATTTTCAACAAATCAATCTTATAATATACTTCTTTAGTATTATTATTATACCTTTATCATCATCATCATATTTCTTATAATATACTTCTTTAGTATTATTATTATTATCATTTCCACTTTCATTTCTCACATACATTCATTTATACACAAAATATTTTTATCTTCATTTCTTTCATTTTTCTTCAAAATTCACATTATTTATTATCCATTTCTATATTTTTCCTTCTTTATAATCTATATTGTTTTTCACTTTACTTTATCTAACTAATCTGTACCAATATTTGTATCAACTTTCCTGTTTTTCAGTATTTTTCTATTGTTATTCAATATTAATGTTTTCTTTCTTGAAATATCCACTCATGTGTTGTTTTAAATTTTTTGATATATTTTTTTCTTTACGTTTGTTTTCCATTTTATTTTATTTTATTCAAATGTTTCTGAAATCCTACCTATCTATCAAACGATTTTTTTAACTTTTTTCCTTTTTTATTCCCTAACTTGCCTATTAAATTTGTTACCCTACAATTTATTATTACCTAATTTTTCTATTTAATATTTGTCTCTCCTTCTATGGAATCTTGCTTGTTTTGTAACTGCAAGCCTATATTTTATTTCACAAATTTTAATAGAAATTTCATGTTAATTTTTTCAACTATTTTCTTTTTCATAAATCCAACCTTTTTTCGTTTTTGATCGTCATATTCATTCAACTTCTTTTCTATTTCTATATTTAACATTCTACCATCCATTATTATTATTATTTCTCATTTGTTTTACTTTCTTTCTTTCAAAATTTTTATTCGCCCTATAAATGTCATTGATTTGCATTACTATTATTTTTTTATTAATGTTCCCTCTTTTCAACTCAAAAGTTTTGTTAGCCACGTACATGTTATTCATTTTCATTATTTTTTTTTAAAATTTTTTCCTTTTTTTTTTTTTCATTTTCCCCTTTTCTCTAAATTTTTTTTTTTTATATTTCTTAATTCATTATTTTTGTCAGCATGATTTATTTTTATATTTTGTATTTGTTTATCCTCTTTTTCCAATAAATTATTCCTATGATCTGTTTTTTGTATAACTACTCCCTCAAATTCCTTATTTTAATCTATTTTCATTATTGCCTATTCTTCTTAATTCTTATAATTTTTTCTTTTCTACATTTTTAGTTATTTCACTCTCTACATTTATCATTTTTAAATTAGTATCTCTATGTTGTTTTTCTACTTTTTTCTCTAGAGTACTTATTTCATTTTTAACTCTTTCTTGTTTACTATTCATATCTAATTTCATGTCTTTCATTTTCTCATCCTGCCTTTCTACATGATTATTTATAGTGGATACTTCTTGTGTTATTGCCACATAAAATTCCCATTTTGTGTCCTATTTTTGTTTCTAATTGTTTGTGAGCTTCCAACAATTCCTTTTTACTTTGTTGAGATTTAGTTTGTATTTTGTTTTCCATTCTTTCCATATTTTTTTTCATATCCTTTATATTTTCTTTCACATTTTCTCTCAATCTTTCTTCCATACTCGCTGTGTTTTCTTTCCTTTCATCTTTCATTTCATTTATCATACTTTCCATATTTTCATTCCCACTATCCTTTTTTTTCATCATTCTATCATGGTTTTCTTGCATTTCCTTTTTCATTCTTGCTAAGAATTCTTCCATGCATTCCTTCAAATTTTGAAACTGACTCTCTGTCAAATCCATTTGTGTACTCTCACTTTTTATTTCACTCCCTCTCACATTACTACTCTGTCCTTGTTCCTATCACCTCTCTCTCTACCTTCTGCACCTTCTTCCAAACCAACTTTCTTACCATCTCTCAAATCCATTTTTTTATTCACCAATATTTAGCCTTACACGTTGAAATGCCAATTGCTAATGTTCGCAAATGTTACGATAAATATTAAGAAATGATATGTTGCCTTTACTTGCCTTTTCAGCGATAAATATTATGAAATGATATATTGCCCTTCCTTTGCCACTACGTTGCGGTGAATATTAAGAAATAATATATTTCCCTTACTTGCCTTTTCCGCCATAAATATTATGAAATGATATATTGCCCTTACTCGGCCTTGAAATGATATATTGCCCTCACTTTGCCCTTACGTTGCGGCGCCAAATTGTTATATAATGAGAATTGTAAAACAATTTATTTTGTTATTATTTCGCCCCACGTTTCGGGTGCCAAAATGTAATATAATGAGAATTGTAAAAATACTATTGTAATATTGTTGCGTTTCACTTTGGAATACTTATTGTAAATATGTGATAGATAATTATTTTCTACCCTGTATAATATGTTTTGTGATGTAATAATAATTGCTAGCTAAAGTCACTGTTCTCTCGTCACGTTGCTGCCAATTGTTATCATTTTTCTTACCACGACTAAACTCAGTTGGTACGCCTCTCGTCTCAGATAGCCGGTTCAGGCAATTGAGCCACTAGCTTATACTGCTTGATGTCAAATCTCAATCTTTCCAATGTTTATGAGTATGATTGCTGATAATTGTGGAAAACAAACGACAAAGTATCAAAAAGCAATTATTTCCTTTATTCAGGAAAACTTAAATTGACATGGCCTACGATAAATAAATTATTCTATGGTCAATCTACAAATTTTCATGGATAATCATGAGAAACAGGTCATGGATAAATAGACACAACCTCACTTTTACCTTGAAAGTGGAAATTTCTTCAATAGTTCAAAATCAAATGAAATAAAGTCCTTCTGATGGGATATGAGTTATTAGTGAAGTTGTTCAGTTCGTAATGTGCATTAGGAAAGTTTATACCTGACGCTGGAACTGTCGCTGTTCAATACACAACCAGAATTTGGATTCCCTTTCGATCCAATGCTCTCAGGAACTCCAATACCAAAAGAAGGAACCATACAAATCCAGAAATCTGCTTTGGAATACTTGTATATGGAGTACATACAAGGTAATGTAGTTTGCTGCTTATAATTATTGAAATTATTGAATTTTTCTTCTCCTCCTAACAAAACGTGGCATTCTTTTTTAAATTATTTTCGGTCTCCTTGTGGCTTTGTTTTCCGTCACTTGGATACCATTTTTTCCTCATTCCTTTTTATTTGAATTTTTGAATTCGCGCACTATGTTCTCACATTTTCACTGTTTGGGGTTATTTATCAAAACTCATAAATGAATCTATTTTTCCTTTCTTACAGACTATTTACAATATTCAATCATAATTGTCTCTGACACTTTTCCGTTCTTATTTTCTCACAATTTCAAATCTTACATTTGACTATACTGTTCCCTGATTGGCTATTGTCATCAAGATGAATGTTGTTCTTCCATTGGCTATTTTTAGTTACATACAATTTCATATACTGTATGTTTCAAGCTTATAATTTTGTTTATCACATTTTATTCAGGATGATTTTGTAAATCTAGACCTTTCTTGTTGTCTTTTGAATAATTATGGGTTGTAATCATTATGAGAGTGTATGAAATTGATTGTATTATAGTATTTGAATATTTTTATCTATTCATATTATACAGAGGCTTAATGAAGGAAATATAATTTCAAAATATGTAAAAACAATTTCTTGAAACTAATAGCTATTAAGTAATTATTCTTTTTGTGGGTTTTTTCCTTTTAATATAATAACTGGTTTTTCATAACATAACAATATATACATATATATATATATATATATATATATTAAAAATATGACCCCTAAAAAGTACGTTCTCTGTAAATGTATGTAGAATACGACAGTTAGTAGTAGGTACACGGTCTCTGTCTCTTTCACAATCTAGGAGCAATCACTCATCAGTTCTAATACCACAAGAGAGTGAGAATAAAGTGAAAGTTATTCTACAGATTTTCGAAAACTTGTTGCCAGGCAATAGACACGAGAGCCCAACGGGCTCGAGTGGCTATTCAAATGTAGGAGATTTAAGCCGGTTCTGGCTCTCCCCACCACTATGACGTCACGTGTGACCTTGAATAGTTGCAGGTGTGCAAGTGTGTGTGTGTTTGACCTTGAGATTTGACTTTGAGATTTGTCATTGAGTTTTGATATTGGGTTTGGTCGACTTTGAGATTCGACTTGACCTTGAATATGACCTTGAGATTCATAACATTAAGTTTTGACTTTGAGATTTGACCTTGAGTTTTGATGTTGGGATTGTTTCGGCAACCAAAAGATTTGATCTCGATGTTTGTTTGACCTTGACTAAAGTTGTGGTGTAGGCATACATATTCTGTGTAGTCATGACCTTCATGAATCCTTGTACTCTCAAGCGAGGAGGGCGTTTGTCCTGTGAGAGAGCTAAGAGTGAACTGCGAGTATTGATGAGTGCGTTGAATATCAAGAGAATCTCCTCAAAATCCATACAGATTGCGCATCGCATCGGACTTGTTGTATGGTGGGGGTATTTCACTGAAATATTCCAGGAGAAGAGTATTTCGAATCAGTGTCTCCTCCAGTGAGCTATTGAAAACAAGTCGGTGAAATGTATTCGTGTGATTGTGGTAGAGCTTTCACCGTAGTGATAATCTTCGTCGACATCAACGGGAAACTTGCCAGGGAGGTCCTTCAGTGAAACGAGTTAAATTGAACAATGGCGATGACTCACCACCTGCACCACTCTATACATGTAATTGTTGTAATGTGACATTTCCATATTGTCAAGTCAACTCTCACAATAGAACACTCGCACACAGGACGAATTCATGTGTTCACTTGGGAGGTGGTGTACACCTCATTAAAAATGCATTCAAGTGTCGCATTTCCAGCTACAGAGTATCTAGTGAGAATATGTATACAGAGTATGCACCTTTTTTCAACGATATTAAGCCCAAAGTACTCGAGTTATTGGAAAAAACATCAAACTACACAACTCCATCAAGGTCAACATGGAAGTATTTGGAAGTTATGTCATTCAAACACAGGAATTGACAGATATAAAATCATTCAATTCTCCCAATCGTATAGCAGATCGATCAACTGATTTGAATGGATTATTTGATGCGTTTCGTGACATTATAATTGCCCAAAGTACGGAGTTTGAGGAGCGTGATTCAGGTTTGTAGTTATAATTGTTGCAAATGATGAAAGGTTTAATAAAAGTAATTTTTCAGGATGGAGTTGCGAGAAAATTATGTTCCTTGAGGTGAACATAAACAAATACAGTCCACTTGGCGGATCATCATACATGAAACTTCCCGAATTCATTGAGAGAAGAAAGGTGTTGTCAACATAAAAAATGAAGACCAATGCTGCTTTGCATGGGCCGTGACATCTGCATTATTCCCCACTAATAATAATGTATCGGAGGTGTCATCCTATCCACATTATGAGACTGTCTTGAATGTAACAGGTATGGATTTTCCAGTAAAATTACGTGATATAAAAATGTTTGAGTATTTGAATGATATTTCAGTCAATGTTTATGGTTTGGAATCTAAGATTGAGAATAAGAGAGTCAAATATGAGGTGATTGGGCCCTTGCGATACTCTCAGAGAAAACTCAGAAGACATGTCAATTTATTGCTTATCACAGATGAGGTGGGAAATAGTCATTATTGTTGGATAAAAGATCTCTCAAGATTGGTGTCAAGTCAAATTTCAGCTCATGAACACAAAAATATTTCTGTGATGGATGTTTATTGTACTTTTCGAATGAGCGATTACTGTTGCGTCACCAGATGCACGATTGTAATCATGTATGTACAACAGTACCGCAAACTGATTTCAGAATAAATAAATTTGGGAAAATGGTTACCGGTAATACATTAATGTTTGAAAATTTCGAAAGACAAATGAATGTACCTTTTGTAGTATATGCAGATTTTGAATCGATTCTGAAGCCTATACAAATCATCGATCCGAATCCCGAACTCGCGTACACGAATAGATCCTTCAACACTTAAGTCGTTACTTATTTGCTTATCTGATAAAATGTTCTTTTGATGATAAATTAACGAAATTTGTTTCATATAGAGGTGCTGATGCGGCAAAGTTTTCTAAATGCGAATAGAAGAAGATTTAAGGAATATATATAATAATCATTTGAGGTATGTCAAACCAATGACTAAACAAACCCCAGAAGAGGAAGGGAATTTCATAATGCCACCACTTGTGGTATATGTGAAAAACCTTTCACAGAAGGGATGTTAGAGTCAGAGATACTGCCATCTCACGGGGGAAAAAGATATCCAGCAGCGCACTCTGCCTGTAATTTGAATTTCAAAATACCAAATTTCATCCCCATTATATGCCATAATATGAGTGGTTATGATTGCCATATGTTCATTAAAGAATTGTATGAGGAAAAGGATAAGGTTGATGTTATTCCCCAAACTAAGGAAAAATACATTTCGTTTACAAAACATCTCTACACACATAGCTATCAAAGTAAAGAAGGAAAAATTAAGAAAAATTTTTTGAAAATGAGATTTATAGATAGCTTCAAGTTCATGTCAAGTTCATTAGAAAAGTTGGGTGCAAATTTGAGTGATAAGCAATGTATAGAGATGTTAAAATGTTTTCCCGATAAAGAAAAATTCAATTTAATGAGGCAGAAAGGTGTTTTCCCATATAGTTTTGTGGACAACATCAATAAATTGGATCAAAATCAGTTTTATGACAATTTGAATGAGGAACATGTATCAGAGAAAGATTATATGAGAGCCGAACGTGTTTGGGCACTATTTGAATGTAAGAGTCTTGGAGAATATTCGGATTTATATTTAAAATCTGATGTCCTACTACTATGTGATATTTTCGAAATTTTAGACGGATTTGTTTAGATACATATAAGTTGGATCCAGCTCAATATTATACTGCACCTGGATTATCTTGGGATGCAATGTTGAAATATACAAATATTGAACTTGAACTGCTAACTGACATTGATATGATAAATTTTTTCAAAAAAGGTATCCGTGGAGGTATTAGTCAATGTAGCGATAGGAAGCATATAGCAAATAATAAGTTTCTGCCTGATTTCGATCCCAATGAGCAATCATCATTCATTTCATATTTGGATGCTACAAATTTATATGGACATAGTATGTCACAACCATTACCTACATCTGATTTCACTTGGCTAACTCGAGAAGAAATCACAAATTTAGACATTATGGCTGTGGCAGACAATGATCCATATGGATATGTCCTTGAAGTTGACATACATTATCCTCAAGAATTGCACGATAAACATTCCGACCTTCCTTTTCTGGTAGAAAGTATAGTGCCACCAAATTCCAAAAGCAAAATTCAAAATTGATTCCAAATTTGAATGATAAGCGAAAGTATGTGGTTCATTATAAAAACTTGAAACAGGCTGTCAATAATGGTTTGATTGTTATGCATACTCATAGAATCCTAAGATTCAAGCAGTCATGTTGGATGAAGCCTTACATCGATCTCAACACTCAAATGCGTAATAGATCTAATAATAAGTCTGAGAAAGATTTCTATAAGTTGATGAACAATGCAGTTTATGGCAAAACGATGGAAAACGTTGACAATAGGATCGATGTGAGGCTTGTTACACATTGGCAGAATGCTCACAGAAGTATGGGAGCGGGCGCTCTGATTGCACGACCAAACTTCAAAAGTTGCACAATTTTTAATGAAAATTTCGTTGCGATTCAAATGGGTAAAGTGAAAGTGTATTACGACAAACCACTGTATTTGGGATTCTGTGTTTTGGAATTATCAAGACTGTGATGTACGATTTTTACTATGGATGTATAAAGAAAGAATTCGGTCAGAATGCTTCTCTGCTCTACACCGATACAGATTCTCTAATTCTGAAAGTAAATACCGACAATTTTTATGATTTCATCAGCACCAATATAAATAGATTCGACACATCTAATTACATTGAACATAATAAATTCGGCATACCTGTAACAAATTCAGTCTTGGGTAATTTCAAAGATGAGTTTCCCAATGATCCAATAATTAGTTTTTATGGTACAGGTGCGAAAGCATACTATGTTCAATCTCTAGCAACAGAAGTAAAGAGGCCAAAGGGGTGAAGAGATCTGTGATAAAGAATCAATTGACATTGGAGGATTACAAGAAAATAGTTGAGAATGGTGGTAAAATTTTCAGGAAGATGAACTCTTTCAGAAGCATCTCACATGATATGTATACGGAATTGAAAAATAAAGTAGCACTATCATATGATGATGATAAAAGATTCATAATTCCCAATACAACACAAACCCTCCCTTGGGGTCACAATGACATTGAGTTCTATCAGTGCGATCCCAATGAAACTATTCGTATATGTAATAACATAGTTAAATCTTTTTCTCAAGAATATGGCATGAATTCCGAAAGTAGATTGGATTATTTAATCGCATTATTGAGTGCAGAAATAACTGAATAATATCATTCGCAATACTCAAATTAACTGGAAAATGCATAGTTGAGTTGTTAAAATAATTAATATATATATAGCATTGACATAAGTAATGAGAAAATAAAAGTATTGAGGCATACTATTGTGTTTTATTTTGAATAGAGTAGTGAATCCTCAAAATAATTCAATTTTCAATCTGGTCCTATATATAGCATTGACATAAGTAATGAGAAAATAAAAGTATTGAATACTATCGCTTCGCGGATACGAAAAAATCAACCAGCGAATTAAATTAATTCGTTGCCGCAGATAAATTAGTCCGTTGGATCAATCGCGGTTCGGGTTGAAATTCAAACCGCGGATCGCGCCGTGAATCAAAGTATGGACATTGACCACTTCACGATAAGATGTCCGCTTCGCAAATATACCGCTTCGCGGTAGAAAAGTCCGCTTCGCGGTAGAAAGTCCGCTTCGCATACACCGCTTCGCGGTGAAACGCCCGCTTCGCGGTCGCAAAAAATTTTTCGAACCGCGAATTAAATTAATTCGTGGCCGCGGATTAAATTAGTTCGCGGATCGATTCGCGGATCGAGATAAAATTAAATCCAGAGATCGCGGATTTGCGGCCGCAGGCCGCGAATCCGCGATCGCGGTTAAATTTTTCCGCTAGATTGAGGGGACGTAGATTCATTTCTATATATCTGAGATGACTTTTATATTAGAATTTCATATATGTCTGATATTTCATATATGTTAATTCGTCCGGATAGAGGCTTATATATCTTTAGATCTTTGTCACAATGATCAGTGTGAATTTATCCATGTTAGTGGAAAGATGAGTAATGTTATAGATAAATTTGGTCGCAAGAGGAAATGTAATCATACTTCAATCATACATAGACCTACTGGTGTTGGTTTAAAGCACACACAAGATGGAGACTATGATATGCAGGGCAAACGATTGAGGAATGTTGGTGATCCAATTGATGCGAGCGATTGTGTAACCCTCACATATCTCGACAATCAAATAACAGACACGAAGGAAGTTACTCTTGCTGCTGTACAAGCATCCGTTCAATCAGCAGTGGACATTGTATTAAAAAGAATTGAATCGTTGGAAAAGAAAAATTCATCCACTCATGGAAAGACATCTGATCAAGCATTATTGCATGTTCCCACCGCCTGGTTGCCAACCCAACATGTCATTGAAGATCCTCAGTATATGTAAAATATATAATGTAGTTAAAACATCTGTTTTCTTGTGTGTTATTTGAAAGAAATAAAATTGGAAAATATGCTTAGTTTGTGTGTTTTATTTAGAATTTGATGGAATACACTCAAACTTTGGTGACAACTTTCAGAACATTAATCGATATTTCGTCAGACCAGAAAAATGCCATAGAAAATAAATTACAAGTCAACTATCTCACCATCTCAATACCAACAATATTTGTAGCTAATGATCTGTAAGAAAAATATTAGTGATATTAGTATATTTTCCAAATATGATAATAAAAAGACTTCATGAAGCAGAAGATGGCGCCCCTCTCACGCACCATCCCGTGTGACCAACCAATAATTCAAATGTACACTCCAATCTGCTTTATGAAGTCTAGGAAAATCAACACTATTCAAAGTTATCAACTAAACATTATTAGATATTATTTGAGATATTTATCACGATGTTCCTTATGTACACCCTCATAAAATTTAAACAATGCTAAATTTTGATGATATTGAGCCTCGCGATTGGGTTCAATTTTCCAATTCTTCCATTCGTTCTTTCAATTTGGAAGCCTGTCGAAGGAGTTCATCATATTCTAATTGAACTTGCCTCAATTCGTCATAAGATGAACGAGAACGTTCGACCTCCGTCAGCCTTATCCATTGTCTCCTCAATTGTGGACTAAAGGACAATACAATGTCTGGAATTGAAGACGATGATGGATTCGACTTTCCAACTCTTTTCCCACCTCCGACCTTGGACGATGTTGGTATAGGTTCAGCTGAAGCAACAGATGGTCTACGATAATTACCATCGATCGGTTTAGCCGCCACCGGTGCTAGGGATTCCACCACGATGGCTGTGTCGGGTACTACATTTCGCTGCCGCCTATTACTGGCGGCCCGTGCGTGGCATGGTATGCTGTATTTCCTCACACCATCCTTAAACTTCTGCAGTCCCGAACACTTGGCAGATCCTCTCTTGGAGACTTTTGCCTTTATAGGAGCCTGCTTTTTGGTTAGTTGCTTCACCGAAGGAGGTCTCGTGGTGAATTCGTCATCGGAATCGAACACCTGCGCTTCATGCTCAACCTCGATGGTCCAGCGTCGTTCAGGGATGGTACGGGTGACAAAAGAGCTGGCAATGGAGTTATTCCATTCGGAACATTGTGATAATCTATCATCCTGAATCACTCCACCTTCTCTTTGGGATGGTCCGCCACACTAGCTTCACGACTATCACGTTCATCACCATCTCCTCCAGGGCGAGCCAAAGCCATGATATTCATAATTGTCAGTGCAGCGGAAGCATCCTGCGATGGGGTGGATTTCTTCATGATGAAAATCTGAAACAAAGCTAAAATGTTAGATAGATACCAGCGAGCAGAGTCGAAGGAATGATTGTTTCGATCCAGCACTCGTAGTTTTATGCCTTTTCCCCACTCTTCGGGAGGAGGAGTCCATGTAGAGCGCATGCGCTGGCAATATGCAGGATGGGTGATGTTTACACGCCTTAGGTGAGTGCATGTTTTGGGGAGGGATATTGAAGTTATTTCTACGACTCATCTTCTAGTTTCGATATGTGTGAGTTTCTTGGAGTGGGATTGAGACCAAAATAATATAAATTAAATCCTTCAATGGTAGGACTTCATTCGAAAACTTGTATCTTGTTTAGAATTATCAAAATGTGCATCGAACGAGAAGTTGAAGAAGTCATCAACATGATGGATGAAATCAATATTCAAGAGGAAGCAGGCTTCATGGAAGAAGCAGAAGCAGATGCTGCAGGTGAAGCAGATGCTGCAGAGGTAGAACCAGCAGCAGCAGTGAACCCCGTCAACGATGAGGGAGCATTGGCTGACGAAGACGAAGACGATCATTTGGTTGCCGATGATGAGGGGTTAGGAGATGACGTCTTCGACGACCTGGATGAGGTGTTGCCCAGAGGCAGGGTGATCAATACCGCATCGATTGCTCACCAGGATATCCTGTACTGTGTCAACTACAGTATAACAGAGGTGATGACGAGGAATGGGATGGCGAATTTGTGTTTTGAGTGTTTCTCCACATTCAGCGGAATGATCAATTTCCATCAGCGGTGTCGGGCATTGGATCTACACCTGAGGAGGAAGTTGAGAGACATCGAGATGAAATTTTGTGACCGCTGCAAAATTCCATTATTTCAGGTGAAATTGGCAGATATATGTTGCTATTGCAATAGTTAGTTTCATTTGAAATAATGGATCAGGAATGATTGTTACATATATATTGTATATTTTTTTAAATATAAATTTATTATGATGTTGACCTTTTTTGAATAAATTACCTTTCCTAATAACAGTCCTATAATTTTTCTACTTCCAAACAATAAACATTTCTGCATATGGTGAAATTGGTTTCAATGCAAAAACAGATTTTTTCTGAATCATTCAAATAATTTTAACATGTCTGAGCTCGAATTAATTTTCCCTTCTTTAAAGCGAATAGATCAATGTTGAAATAATATATCATTTAGTCTACACATAAAATATTCTTATAAATTGGGAGACTTAGAATTTTTGAAACTCGAAATGATCAAGCACATTCCTACTACGCACTTCATTCCCTCCTGACATCCCTCCACTCCTCTGAATGATATAAATAGAGTTGCACATCGATCATCTCCTCACTTCTGATCATCATGTCAGGTGTAACTAAAGCTTCTGCTGATTCAGTGAATATGTGTTGGAGCGTGGTGATTCACCACCTCAAGTTTGTTGGAGCCGTCAGCAGTTGGTCACATCAAGTAGCAGAGGTCGGTTCCAGCAGTGACCTTATGGAAGCGTCGACTTCAGGACCACCAATGGATTGGGGATCGGACTCTGATTCAGAGTCATCTTCTGAGACCGAGTCATCTTCTGATGGGGACGACCTTTGGTGGGTGAGTGACGAGGAAGGTATGCTGGATGACCACATTTGCACCGATACTTGCGGGTGTGTGAGCGACGCGGAGTGGCGAAGAAACTACCATAATTCCTGGTGGGACTATATGCGCATACGCAGACCACCACGCAGACGGCCGGCCGTACTGCAACCGGTGGAGGACGAAGTGTTGGTGGTTAGTAATGATGATGATGTCATCATGATAGACTCGGACGATGATGATGATGATGTCATCATGATAGACTCGGACGATGATGTCATTGTAATAGATTAGAGGTGGAGTAGATATTGGAGGGTAAATTTTGAAGGTAGTACTCACAGGATGATGCGATGGTTGGGGCATCATCCACAGGATTGAGGTCGCGCGGGGCTCTACCCTCTACTCCACCAAATTAATTTTTTGAATAATAAAATAGTTATACATCAGAATGATGAAAGTTGAATAACATCGATGCGTCCACAATGATATATGACAAAATTTTTTAAATATTACTTGGGCACCGAGAACATAATGTTATAAAGTTAAGAATAAGCAAAAAACTTATATCTAGTGAAATCACATATATATATTATATATATATATATATATATAAGTCAAATATGCGATCTCACTTGGGAAAATGAAACATGATGTTATATAGCTAATACTATACATTTATTCATCAATCACAAAATCTTTGATGGAATATTTTCAGTCTATGAACAGCATTCAATGTTGGATCAATAATGTTAGCAGCTTCATTTATTCTTCTTCGGAATCTCATTCGATCTGCAGCCACATATTGCCAATACGTCTTTCTTGCATTTTTATATGCATAACTCCAAGTTACCAAATAGTAGGTTTCATTATTATTTTCATTTATCATCACTCTTTTCATAGTGGTGTACGTGTGTGTGTATGTGTGATGTGACTTATTCAAACTACATAATTCAAATGAATTATTTTCATTTATCATCACTCTTTTCATAGTGGTGTACGTGTGTGTGTATGTGTGATGTGACTTATTAAAAGAAATATTTTATTATATTTTATTCATACATGTTAAGGATATAAAAATCTATGGAATCATCGAATCAATGTCTTCATCAATTCCAGACATATCGTTTCATCGAGTCGTAGACTGAATCTCCTGCATGTGCATTGACTTGAAGATCTTCTTCTTCATTGGGCACCCATCGCTCCAAATTATGGTCCCATATGACGGCGCGAACGGTAGGTTGTTGTCGTCTCCTTTCTCTCATCAACTCTTCTATAGGCCATTGAAGTTGAACTGACTTGTTTTTCCTGGATAGATGCACTATCGGGAGTATATTGTGTAACTTGACTGGGGTTGTACAGTGACCAGTGGTAGAGTCAGCTTCACATATAACTTTAGACATTTTGGATGCTAGTGTGAAGGAATGAATCAGAAACCATTCAATTTATAGATATCGAATGAATATGAGAATATAGTGATAAGTAGCCGGAGTACCCCCTGCTACATATGAGTGTAGATGGAAGGTAGAGTGTCGAAAATATGTGTATTGTAGGTGACACACATGCCTACTACATCAGATTAAAGTTTCAATCTTTGATTCTTACATTGAGTTTGAAAATATCATTAAAGTTATTGAAATGAATACCGCCGAAAGTTGCAGCATTTTATCAACTTTGTTGGGTGATGGAGCTGAGAAGTATTTGTCAAATGATGTGATTGCAGAATTGGGTCAACCTGAACACAACACTACAACACCAGATGATTTGCGGGATTTTGATATGGCCGAGTTTATCATGATGACTGATGAACCAACAACAGCAGCAGCAACAACAATTGATTATTTGGAGCGTGATATTGAAATATCTGAATTATTGCCAACCTGTTCTTCGCTGCCCAATAAGGAGGAAGAGAAAGTAAGACGGGTGAAAAATAGGAGGCGAAATACACTCGATGTTACCGACCTGGTGGTTCCAAAGCCCGCTTCTTCCAAGGCTAAAGGAAGGTCAAAAAAGGCAATTCAAGGAGAGCAGCATCATCATCATCTCTTACCCCAGATTCCATATCAACGTCACTATTGAATTTCATTGTTCTTTCATCGTATGCCCCTGCAGAAATGTGTTGGAATTCAAAGTTGGTGAAAGAGGCATCCTTGATAAAAGCTGTCCTTGCTCAGTGTGACGAAAAGGATCAAAGTTTGCAAGAGGATGGAAAACCATAAGTAAACTTCAGGAGCGCATTGCAATCATGAAGAAAGACTTGGCAAAAGTTGAAAATCAATATGATTCTCTGCTAGCCAAAGTTATGTGGAGCGGAGAAATAACGATGATTTGCGCAAGAATGCAAGAAGGAGCTAAATGAATTCCACAACACCAAGGAAGCTGTCATGATGACATATCAGAGTGCATAAAAGACTTGAACAATGTATTTCACAGTGATAGTGAATAGTTTTAATTTAATAAATGTATTGACTTGAGTATATTGAATTTGAATGTGCAAATGTAATTGTGTGGGTTGTGGACAATTAAAATAAAAATACTTTGAAGCATAAACTAGTTTATTATTTCAAAACATTATATCATATAGAAATATTACAAAATGGCATTCTTTGAGATCCATGAATTGTGTTCATTGGAAAAACCTAACCATTTGACAAACACTTTTTGGCCTTTTCTCTTCAATATCTTCTCGACAAGGTACACGTCCGGATTTTGAGTTTTCTGCAATTCAGCTTCATAGAAGCAGCCTTGAATAGGATTCTTATCCATGTCTTCGAGAATGTATGTTGGTGGATATGTACTGTTGGCTTTGACGACTTTGAATAATTCCGTGGTGAAGTTGGCTTCATAGCCCTTTTCGAATAAATTTTTATACTTGCTTATACGAACTATGTCATTCACTCGATATTTTGGCTTGATTTTTTTCATCTTCTTTCTTTTTTTCTTTTTGATGATTTTCAACTTTGTAGTGGTTTTAACTTCGATGGGTTTCATACCTATTGTGCGATGTTTCTTATGGTTATATCTATGCGTTATGATTGGAAGGATTTCCAACCATTTATGATTTCCATTCATTGAAAACTCCTTATAGATCAGTTTTGATTGTTCGAATTATTTTGCCTGAAAACTCCTTATAGAATATTTGGCATCTTCAATACCATCGCCATGGCATCAGTTATATCTTCACCGGTTTTGTTCTGACTGGTTTTGTCCACAAATATTTAGAGTAACAGTCGATGACCACCAAAATGTATCGATAACCTTTATTAATTTTGGCATAAGGTTGAAATTCTGCCAGATCTATTTGCCACAAATCTCCTTTGCCTTTGACGACAGTTGACCTTCTCTGGAAGTTGCGACGAGCTGGCTTATGTAACTCGTCCACAATATGACGTTTGATATTATTAGCCATTCTTCTTCTTGTTCTCTGGTGATATCACAATGATGAAGTGATTGTTCAATAAAATTGTATCAATATATAATACCTTCTTCACGTAGCTCCTCTATTATTGATATGATCTCATTTTCATGTCCTGTGTGACCGGATGCTTTCGAAGCAATTAACAATCGCAAACGATCCACTAACTCTTTAGGTTTATTCCAGTATACATAATTCTTCGGTTTCGATGTAAACACTTTCTGCAACTTTATTTTTTTGATTCCTTCACCGCTTTGATTCACAAATGTATTGGAATTATTTCTCGATTTCAATAGTGGTCTTATGACTTCTTGATATTTCTTTGATTTTTATATCTTATTCCATTTTGACTTCATACTTTTTGTACAATGCTTTCGTAAAATCCAAAATTTCGATATATGTGTTTCGAATTTTTGCATCACCAACTCAGGCGGTTTCTTGAGGAATATCAAGTTATATAAATCTGAAGTGCCAGGGTATTGACGTAATTGCATAGTACCATCCCAGAAGGAAATATTTCCATCATCAAAACGGACTTCTAGATTTCCCATTTTTAGTGTTTGTGTTGAAGGATCTACCCTCACACCATAATTCACATCATATGCACTATTGCCATTTCTAATATTTTGCAAATGTTGTTTTAGTCTCAAACCATTGCTGGAAGATTCCAAATCTCGTGAACTCGTCATTGATGAAGTGGGTGTTTCGAATAGGGTAGTTGCAGCTATTTTCTCACCATCCACATCTTTGATGGTTTCATTATCAATACCTGAAAATGATGTATCGCTGCTGAAAGATTGTTTTTTCCCAATTGGAGTGCTGGTTCGAATGATCGAGAAGGTGTAGACGGTTTCACAATAGCAGCAGAAGAAAGAGCATTGAGTGGTTTTGTGATAGGATCATAAATTTTTCAAGGGCAATCTTTTCTTCTACATTTCCACTTTTGATGGAATTGAATTTTTGTCGAACGGCTTCGGTCCTTGAACTAGTTGACGTTTCAAATCCATTTTGGTTTCTACACATTCATCTCGCAAGAGATTCATTATTTCGATGACGAGTTTATTGTAGTGACCTTGACGGAGTTCGATGAATGATTAAGTCTTTTCGAATTGAGATATCAAGGATATATGAAGCTATCAAATCCTTTGCGATATCGTCCATCACAACTTTTCGATCTTTATCAATGACAAAGGAATCCATATTGATCATCCCAACAATTCACACACATCATTTGAAATTCTTTGAATGTGACATCGGGTGAGACGTGATCAGAGAAAATATGATGTAAGTTCATCTCGTCTTGCTTGAATATGACGATGAAGTTGGTATTGTCACGCACTAGCTGTTTGGGAACTCGTGAATAGGTCTGTGCAAGATAGAAGCAATCAACATCTTTATGGCGTCCCATACAAAAATATGATCGGATAATATCCTGCTTTTCACAAATCCACATCATCAAAAATGAAAACTGAATTTGGTTTTGGCATCAGAGGGCTGCACAATGTCTGCATTATTACTGAATGTGAAGAAACCCAATCCTTTTATTGGCGCTAACACATTGCGCAAGTATTCATATTTCGGTTGATTCAACGACTTTGAATAGAGATAAACGTTTGCAAACCCGCAATCCTTGTGGATGTGTCAGTAGAGATATCATGGCATTTGTCTTTCCGCAATTTGACGGACCGATGATTAGCGAGCGAACAGATGATGGAAGTAGTGGACCATGTCTCAATGAGTTCGCCCCATTTAATCCAGTCCGATTTTCTCATCCAATTATCTACTGCAAACTCTTCTTTTGCTTGACAATGCGCATTGTTTGACGGTTCGGCACTTATTAATGCAAGATGTGTGAGATATGTTTCATTTAAATGTCTACCACCACACGGAGCAGACGTAAAAGCAACAGATCGAATAATAAAAAAAAAGGTCGAGGATTTGTAAATTCTTTAATAAATAAACTGCCGTTTGAATTGCATTTACCTGGAGGATATCAATATTGTGGACCTGGAACTAAATTACAAAAACGATTGGCTCGCAACGATCCAGGCATCAATAAATTAGATAGGGCCTGTAAAACACACGACATTCAATACTCGGAGAATCTCGACGATATTGAAGCTAGACATAAAGCAGATAAACAACTTGAATACAGTGCTTGGGATAGGGTCAAATCGAAGGACGCAAGATTGGCATCAATAAATTAGATAGGGCCTGTAAAACACACGACATTCAATACTCGGAGAATCTCGATGATGAAGAGCAGCCGCTCTACTCGTCACCAACATAATGAAGACAAAAGGCGTTTCGGTATGGGTTGTGATGTAGACAATGTCAAACGAAGGAGAAAAAATAATCAGAAGAAAAATGGACGAAATAAAATCAGAAAAGTAGCATTCGGGCAGGAATTGTACGAAAAGTTCGGGATGAATTACATAAAGCTGGAGGTAATCAATTCGTGACAAACAATAGAAAGATGGCCACAACAATGGCATTGAAAGCAGCACGTAAATATTTGAAAGCAGCAGGCGGAAAGAAAAAATTCGCACACCTCGCATAATACCTATCCCGAAAGTTGGTGGAATTTTACCATTGATACCAATTTTTGCCGGATTATCTGCATTGGGTAGTTTGGCTGGTGCTGCTGCAGGTATAAGCAGAGCTATAAATTCAGCAAGTGCGAGCAGGAATGATCTGAAAGAGGTAAAACATCATAACAGAAAGATGGAGGCGATAGCTTTAGGAAAAAAGGGTAGCGGTATTTTCTTGAAACCATATCGCAAAGGCCTCGGTATCTATCTCAAACCATATACATCAAAAAACTAATTGATGCCCTACCTCTTAAACCTCTCACAGATATAGATCTTACATATTATGCCAAACAATTGAAAATTCCACACTTTCGTGGTGTGTTCATGCGTGATAATTTGCCAACCTCAGGACCACGTAATCATGAAACAGCCATCATCAATTTGGATGGATTCAGCGGTCGAGGAACATTGGGTGGCTACGGAAAATTGGAAGAGTTGCAACATATTTCGACAGTTTGGAGATCTACCCCCACCAGTGGAGTTGGTCCATTACTTCCGGAAAGGTACACATGCAGTCGAAAAAATTATGTATAATTATGAACGTGAGCAGAAATACAATACAGTTGTGTGTGGACACTTATGCTTGAAGTTTCTCTCTCTTCCAATCACCCGAAAAAGCTAAAATGGATTTCACGCCAGAAATGGATCGAGAGGCTATTAAGAGAATGGGGCATTCCCTCATCGCATATTCAAGATTACGCAGCTTGAAAAAATGAGTAAAGGTCAACTTGCGGATTATGCCCAAAGAGGTCATGATTTTCTTGTGCAGCTAATGAAATTGCATCGGTTTGGGAAATACTTCCCAAACACCTTCAAGAGGATATTGATATTTTAAAATATAAATATTGCTATGAACATCATATGGACAATGCAAGTGTTGGAACATCAAATTCCAGTGATGTGAATGACGGACCCATACCTCGGAAACTATTTTGTTGTTATTGCACCATCGATGATTGTAATATTGGCGCCAATAACAATCAAGTTGAATTGGGACACACAATGCCACCGAGGAAACGAAGAAAATTATATCACATGTGTTGTGAACAACAATAAAATGATTTGTTATCATATGAATGCATTCAGTCATGTCACGAAAGTTCGAGCTACAAGCTGTTGGAACCAGTGTCTTGAGTGCAGACTTCTACCCACCCATTGAGCTGGATAAGAATAGCCGTTATGGATTGGGGCTTTTGGGATTCTATGGATGCAACACAATCCACAATGTCACGGAAACAAACAACTTGATCACTTTCTTCATTCCCGCAAATAAAGCCTCCACAGTCAGTTCTAAACGTGTTATAAAAATACCAAGTGGCGCATATGAGATAGAAGAAATAAATGCTGTTATCCAACGAGAACTTGAATTCCATGTATTTCATGGCGTGAAACATGATGACACCACATTGGATGAATTGTTCAGCCTCCGAGCAAACAATAATACATTCAAATGTATGATGCAATCAAAGTATGTGGTGAACCTGAAACATGAAAACTCAATAGCATCCCTGTTGGGATTCGAGAAGAAAGAATTCAGTGCAAATCGCATGCATGAATCTACATCTCCTGTGAATATTGTACCCGTGAGACTCATTCGATTGGATTGCAATATCATTTCAGGATCATACATAAATGAAGAAGAGAATCATATTCTTTTTTCATTTGATGTTTATGTTGAGCCGGTTATAATATAACAAAGAGCCAAACAACATTATTTATATGCCCATCAGCCCGGAAGGACGTCAGTTCATCGACAACATTACTCTGCGCATATTGGATCATCGAAATAATCTCATTGATTTCGGTAGTGTGGAAGAAATAGTTGTCATATTGGAATTGAAGAAATTACAATAACGAATGTAATGGGTTTTTGCTACAACAAACGACAAAACAGTGAATACGAAATATTTTCACCAAACAAAGATCGTCATTCATCAAATATCATCAAAAGAAAAGCTTTGCCAGGAAGAAGGTCATTCCACAAGTGTTTGCTGAACGACAAAGACATACATTGTCAGCGAGAGATCTTAATTTTCTAAACTCAATTGGACTCGAATTCGACAATAAAATGGTACTCGAAGCAAACAGTGACAAGTTGAATATTTTCAATGAACCAGTGGTCGATCATTCTCTCATAAGTCCTGCACGAGCATACCTATAAGCCGTACGGATCACCATTGTTCAAGAATTCAGATGAAATCCGAATTGCAATCAACAATCAAGATGTAATACTGGACATTGCCGACAGTTTCATTTACATTGAGGAAAATTCATTCCAAAGAAGTGAACAAAGTATGCTATCTTTCCAACAATGCTTTGGCATTCCTCTTTGATGAGATCCGCTATGAAATGGGTGGTGAGCAAGTTGCCGTTGTTCGAAAACCAGGTATAACATCCACAATGAAGAATATGGTTTCATTTGGTCAATCACACTCTCACATGCTTTTGACAACTGGATGGGGACTTTCCGACACAAAACAACACATCATTGATGCACCCAGTCATTTATTCAGTGGAAAACTTCCTCTCAAATATTTGATGGGTTTTGCCGAGGATTATAAGAAGAGCATTCTGAATGCAAAACAAGAACTGATTTTGATTATAGCTCGTTCATTCAAGAATTCATATATTGGAGACGTTGATGCCTCTTTGGAAATTACAAAGATTGAATGGAAAATAAAACATGTTGTACCCGATGACAAGCAGAAGCTCAAATTATTCAGTAGAATAAATAAGAGTGGTCTGAATTCAAAAAACAAGTTGGCTTATCGTATGTGGGATCTTTATGAATTACCCTCATTGCGTAGCATCTTCGAACATATGGGCAATAAAACGACCAACACTTTGGAAACACCTCGCTTCATAATTATTGGTTTTCAAAGTACCACTGCATCGAAAACAGAACACAGGATATGACAAAATTCATAAATGCAGACATTAATAACATCCGAGTGTATTTGAACTCTGAAGTCTACCCATATGAGCGTTGGAACCTGGACTTTGATAAAAACTATTCTCTTCAGCTTACTATGCATATGAGGACTTCAACGTAGTTATTATGACAAAGATATGAGTGAAGCCTCTTATGGACCTTGAAGCATTTCAACAGAATCCCTGTTCATCATTGATTGTTTACATCAACCGAATGCTACAAAATCATCTACAGTGGATATCAAGCTGGAGTTCGAAACAAGAAAAACTAAATTTCCAGCCAACACCAAAGTCTATGCACTCATTATACGACACCTTCTTGACTTACAATGCATTGGATGGCTCTGTTCGTAATTCACTTTGAAATGTTCAATATTTTATTTTTTGTACTATATCTGAATATTTTTAAGTATATCAATAATGTTTATGTGTAATGGAAAAATAAATAAACAAGATTTTGTAAATATATGTTTTATTTCATATCAAATATCTACATGATCATATTCATCATCATATTCATCATATAGTTGATATTTCTCGATGATGTCATCAGGTAGGAATGGTAAAGGGTTTAGTTGATATTTCTCGATATGTCATCAGGTAGGAATCAATTTGATCATTTCTTCACAGAATTGTTGCAAGTTTAAGGCTCCTTGGTTGAATTCCTCACAAAGTATTGTACCCTTGACGTACTTCTCGGATAAATGTGCACATCTTTGGATTTCATCTTCATCGAAGCAAACATTCAAATCATAGACTGTAGCATGGAGGACATCTTGACTCAAAGCATTCAAGTAGGAGTTCAATCTCTCGATGGCTGTATTGATGTCCACGGCTTCCGTCCAACATTGACTCGAGTAATGCATCCACATATTGAAAACTGAAACGAAAAAAATGATTGTTAATATATTCCATTGATATTCAAATAATTTTACTTACATGAGAAAATGTGATGCTCCAAATATAGTACTTCTACACTGAATGTTATTTTTTAATGGAGAAATATCTATATTCAACATAAAATCACTATATCCTAACTATTAACATATAAACAATATTATCATTTAATGTAGTTGAATTCTACTAGAGGACGAGTTCTCAAACTCCCTGCTACTTGTGGACTCTGACCCAAATATGTTATTGTATATTTGAAATCTGAAGCATTTATGCAACTGACATCGTCCGCATTGAATTCATCCGAAATACTTTTTGACAACCATGATTTGAATAAAGTATCATTATCATCACGTAATGTCATTAGAATAGATCTCCCATATCGGGTTATACAAATCAAAACCCCCCTTTTAAGTCATTGAAGAATGTTGATTTTCAAATCTACAACTTTTGGAAGAAAAGACATAGTAAGACTGTATGAAAAAATATAGATTATTTCACCTTATAAAAAATACACTCACTGAATTGAGAAACTTCTCGTACTCTGTATTCACTCTGATGATATTATCTAACATCTGATTTCTCATCAACGACTCCACACATTTTTATAAGAGGCATCCCCACTCCATTTCCAGTAGATGGGACTGTGAAGGTCATTACGCACTTGAGCATCAACACACTCATCAATACTCGCAGTTCACTCTTAGCTCTCTCACAGGATGAATGCCCTCCTCGCTTGGAGAGTGCAAGGATTCATGAAGGTCATGATCACACATAATATGTATGCCTACACCACAGCTTCAGTCAAGGTCAAACAAACATCGAGATCAAATCTTTTGGTTGCCGAAACAATCCCAACATCAAAACTCAAGGTCAAATCTCCAAGTCAAAACTTAATGTTATGAATCTCAAGGTCATATTCAAGGTCAAAACTGAAGTCGAATCTCAAAGTCGACCAAACCCAATATCAAAACTCAATGACAAATCTCAAAGTCAAATCTCAAGGTCAAACACACACACATTGCACACCTGAAACTATTCAAGGTCACACGTGACGTCATAGTGGTGGGGGGAGAGCCAGAACCGGCTTAAATCTCCTACTATAAGGCTATTAACGGAATCCGATGAAATTCGTCCAGAACATCATCAGGTGAATAACCCCTGAAATTGAAGGTGAAACTCTGTGGATATATATATATATATATATATATATATATATATATATATATATATATATATATATATATATATATATATATATTTGTAATAGTTTTCTTGTATCCTTTCTGTATATTTTTTTTCCCTGTTTCTGGTTTGATTCACATTATTGATACTGTATTTAGAAAGACGTTTCTCGTGCCTGGGTTTTCAGTTTATTTATTTCATAATCTCATAAAACAAACAATTTCAATTTCTGGAAACTATTCAAGTCACACTGACTCATGTGTGAAGAGAATTAAATATAAAACTATTAACGAATCGATGAAATCGTCCAGAACATATCAATGTGAATAACCCTGAAATTGAAAAAAATATATATATATATATATATATATATATTATATATACTTTAGAATTTTATTAGTATTTTGGAATTATAAAGTATGGAGAAAAATGTTGGAGCGATTTTTTATTCAAATTCAACACAACCAGATGTTGATTTATTTGCTCCTGAAGTGTTCCATCCTCTATAATAGACTAGAACAATATATCTGCCAATCCATCTCACCAAATTTTAGTTTCATTGAAATAATGTATACGAATGTTCACGCTTCGACTTGAGATCTGAAAGAAGTAATTCATCTGTTTTTTCCTATCCAGAATTCCCATGTAATCTATGGGTGGAGTGACTGAGAAATCAATGGATAAAATATAACCTAACCTCTGTTGTTTCACGAAAGAGAAGGAGAAGCAGGTGTAATATCTGTCGTCCATTGTGTTCCGCCTTTGTATTTCCGTCAACAACAAAAAATAGCATTTCCCCGATACAAGACCAACAAAACCATACAACAAAGAGATAGCATGAAGAAAACTTATTGGAGGTCAGTTGGAGGGACGTATCCTTCACGAAACTATACAATTGGCGAGAGCTTTGTTACACAGGATCAACGTGAAATGAGCAGATATTTCTTGAAAACGGATATTGTCTTGTCAATATGTGAGGCATCTCCCAATTAGATTTTCACAAAATCGAGTAGAGCTTACCGGGTGAGGGGAATGAACTCTCAAGTGTAATACGAGTGGAAATATATTATTATCATAATGACCCAAATTAAAGAGTCCTAACGGAAACGTTGCCTTTTCAAAAAGCTATACACCAAACGTTCCCGGTAATTGATGTATATGCTTACGATACATTTTTGTATTTATAGTTATTAAATCAACTAGTGTATTAATGGTGGCGATTCATGATTAAGATCGTTAATCGCCATTTTAATATACGAGTTGATTACAAAAAAATTCCGTCGCCCTCGTTTCTGGGGTGAACATGAAATTTGCAATATCCATTTGCTTCAACAAGGAAAAAACTTATAGTATTTGAATTTCAAAATACATACATTTGACACTGCGAAGGTAATATGATTTGACATTTGAATAGTATTTGAATTCGTGTATGTTTAGTTGCATATACCACAATTACGCATTAATAGAGAAATCGACCATTAATAGGTTATTAATGGTCGATTTCGGGTATGTTTGGCTGCATAATCCCAATTATGCATCAATACAGAAATTAACGATCGATTTCGTGTAGATTGAACAGACTTGTTGATACGAGGTCGCCGGGAAATTATATTTAACTGTTCTGAAAATAAAACTTTCGATTTCAATTAAGGAAACCAAAGATGTGATGGAGATATGGAACACAACTCTAGAAAACTCGACGAAAACGAGTAAAATGAAGAAATATGTATCCACATACCATTTTAATCGTGAAAAATTTATGATTTCAAACCAATTGAATTTCAAATAGGTAGATTAACCGAGTTAGATGAGATATTATCTCCTTCTCAGGTAGCACAGTGAAATGACGTCCCAATGACGTCTTATTTCAGTCACTATTGGTCCGTGACGTCCTCGACCACAATGAGACCTAAACTGACATCATATTTCATGACGTGAAATTGACGTATTTCAGTGGAGGTCATAATGACGTCCCTGCGAAGTCAACCATTTGTTATTCGAAAATTGACGACAAAAAGAGTCCGTAACTGAGAATTGTTCGAAGTCGTAATTACAGAAATCTGGACCCATCCTGTCAGCAATTCGCGAACAATGTTAAGGGCTGGTTGTATGGAGCGTTCTGTTATATTAACGAAGGATAAACTCAGCTAACCCATAAGCTGTGCTCAACTTTTCTTCCATATCAAAAAGTCGAATCAAAATCTACACCGACGTATATAATATAAACTCAAAAGTGAAACTGACATATCCCGTTCTCTTCCTTATTTTTGACATTTTGGGAGAAGTTTGAATCTGATATATAATCCCGCGCTAGCAGTTAATAATGATAATAATAATGTTTATTCACATGAAAAGAAAATGAGTACAGTGGAATGTTTTCAAATCCGCAAATAGACATAGTTTAGTCACAGAAGTTTGAACAGGGAATTCCATTTCCACTAACATTGGACCTACATAAGTACCGTGAAAACACCACATGTTGAAGCCGTGGTAGCGGACAACATTGCCAATACTGATTTTTTTTCCAGAAATGAGGAATTCAAAATTTCTTTCAATTTGAGGGATAGAGGAAACTTAATGAATTATTGACGAAAAATTTCAGAATACCGTCAATGATCAGTGCATGACAAATTCCAATGCGATGAGTCGTCTTATCATAATTCATAATTTCAAAAAACAACCTGTCAAAACTCATGAATTATTTGTGTCTGGAAGTGCAAATGTTCTCAAAAATTAAAACGAAAGAGTTGGGGCAGGCTAATATTATACGTGATATTGATACCCTTTTGTTTCCAAAAACATTTTATTTTTGTTTCATTACTAGATGGTAATCAAATATCCTTTTTTAATTTTGTCATGTAAAATTATTATTCTTCAGAAATTTTGTTGGAATAATATATTTTTTTTTGATCTGGCAACACTGGCGCGGTAGCGTAGGTTGTCCGTCGGACTCGGTTGGGTTCGGTCCGCCGGTCGGGTCGGACATCCGTCATGTACGACACCGGCAAAGATTATAGTATTACGAACCGGCACTTGCTAGTGATGGGTAAACATCGATAGTGATTGGTCATCGATAGTGGAGATACAACAATCGATAATTTCAAAAAATTATGAATTATAGTTATAACATAACTCTAGGGAACACGCATGTGCCCCTTCTCTAAAATATTTTGATTTGAACATAAATATTACCACCTAGAAAGTTCAGCAACAAACTTGGAAATCGTTTTTTTTTTTAATGTTTCTCATAATTCGTAATTCGAAAACTTGCCCCTAGCACCTCTGATGAACGTATGCATCGTTACTTCACACAGTTCAAACTTTTACCGCTAGTTGCTTCGAACTATCAACTATAATTCAATAATTTTTTTTATCAGAGTATTTTCATTATTGTTTTTGAAACATCACATTAAAAGTGAGGTTGAGTTTATGTTTGGTTGTGACAAATAGTATTGTCTATCATATTCAACTGGAGGTCAAATCGAGTTTGTATTGAGGAGCACTTTTAAATTTGAAAATTTCGACAAAATTTTGGGATTTGAGAAATTCTTTTCACAAAGTATAATTTTTGAAGACCAAACTAATGCAAATAAAAGATAAAATCACGCGTGTTCCCTATTAACAACAACAATTGACGCAAATCGTGAATTCATAAAATGACAGTTGACACTTGTGACTTGACATTCTTAACACTGTTGTTGACATCACAATTAACGTCTAGTTTATACTTCTTTGAAGACGGATTTCCACTGAGCGGAAAATAGGCAAGCGGATTTTCTATATCAAGCTCAGGATTTGTGGAAACGTAATACAGAAAATCCGTTTGCCTATTTCTCCTGGCGGAAAGTCAGCATACTGATAGAAATGATAGAAAATGGCTACACCATCGATAGCTTAAGAAACTATCGATAGTTTTTGATGTTAGCCACTATCGATGTTTACCCATCACTTGCTGCTTTTGTTGTTGTAATAATTTGGTGGTTTGGCGCTAGTTGATTTGTGTCTACGCTGTTTCTTACTAGTAGAGTTCTCCGAGAAGGACGGGGAAGGGATCGCCATTGTCAAGTGTTGTGGCCGCCATTAATAGACGATAAATATATCATCAAGGAGGTAGAATAGTATAGGCGGTAGATACATTGTTAACTAATTCCTAAAAATTCGGCATTTCAACAATTTGATTTCAACAGAACAATGAATTACAGACTGAAATGAATATTCAGAAGTTGCTCTTACTGACTGACAGTTCGTCAATGGCTAAGTGCAAAACATAAACAAAAATCATATTTAGAGCATCTACTCTTCAACATATATATATATATATATATATATATATATATATATATATATATAAATTTATGAGTTTATTGTATTCTGCATTTCACAAGGAATTGAAGAATCTATTCAACATAATGAAGGTAATGTCTACTCCAGGTATAACTGGTATCCTTGGGTGTAATCCCAATACCCAATTTAATTCACAGAGAATACTATACTTTTTGTAGTGGATTCAATTATTTTTTTATTCAGTGGTAATCAGGATATCCTGTAATTTTTTTCATGTTTGAAAAGTAATGAATTTAATAATGTATTTCAGTTTATTTTATTCCACTTTCCTATAACTGTCATTTTTCTAGACGTTCCTAGATGTCCTAGGGACTGTGGGTCTTTCATCTGACGTCATTTATTGGTCATTTGACTGACGTCTTCTAACGGTCGTGTAGGTCTTCGAAATGTCGTCTTTCATAGGGATTTTCAGACGTCAGAGTGACGTCCTGCTAATGACGTCTTGACGTCAGGTGGTCAATTATATGACCAAATTATGACGTCATTTCGACGTTACTGTGCTACCTGCCATTATTTGATGTGAAATGGTGATTGAACAAATGAAAAAGTTTATTTGAATGAATAAAATAGTTTACGGAAACATATGAAATACATGAGAAGATGGCAAAATATCCTATTTCAATATAATGAGATTTTGTCGTTACCCAAAATCACTCAAAAGCAATGATATCATAATTCTCGAAGTACTGAATACTGGATTCGGGGAAATTTTTGACGCTCTACTCCTCCATTTTGTGTGAAAAATCAGAGATATTTTTTTTAATCTAACAGCTGAAAAATACTCAATTTTGACGTTTCAAAATTAAAAGCATTAAAAAGTATATAAATCAAGTTTTCATACATATCGAAAGTTGCATTAGTTAGGTACTAAGTCATTTTGTTGATGAAGATAAAAGCGGAGAGGGTTAAATATTCGACAAAAAATTCCAAGGATTATATGTATTATTTTTCAGAAAAAACAATCAATTGGTATTTTCGTTTAATTTCGAGCATTAATATCAAAACTACGTGAGTAACACATTATATTTTCAGTTATTTTTCATATTTGAATATTCACAGGCAGCGTTCATTCATAATATCGGAAACTGCATAATGAACCCATTTTAGTATGATTTTTTTATGAATTAATTGAAACCCACGTTGATCAATGATGAAATTACACACATTTTGGAAAAGCTCTAATTTTTACATTAGATTAAAGTAATGTGAAAAAGGTGTATGAACAATAAACTACTTTCACATTCTAAACTGAAACGTTACTATCATGGCAACACTTTGAAGAAGCCTGTTTTTAATTGTGCCAAATACACACAAATTACAGCGCCCTTTAAGAATTTTATTCACATTGAAATTATAGTAGTTGACTTACTGAAAAAAAACTGTGATTGCATATTTTTTTAACTTGGAAAATTTACGCATGCCGGACCCTTCTGAATTGAACTTATGGCTCTTGCACTTCCGTTGATGACGAGTGTACAATGTCATTCAATAACGAATTACAGTGGTAAAAAATTCAGAAAAAGGAAATGTAGGAATACATTTTTTTTTTGTCAAGTTCGTTCAAATTTTGGGAACCGCGAAACAGCGAAGTTTTGGTAGGTAATATATCATTTGTTTTTTTCTGGCTTATCAAGGACTTATCGTTGGAATTTCATAGGAAAAATCTTGTTTATTTTTTGACGAACTTTCGACTGTTAGCATATATATATATATATATATATATATCCGGATAAAGTTCGCAGCATATGGAAAACTTTTTCATTATAGATTTCTCAAAAAAAAATAATGAGTGATAAAAACCTCTGCTTCATCCCAAACCTGAATTTCGAACACCAAAATTGAATTTTATACGACCCTATACGGGGGAAATAGAAAAGTATGCTTTGTTTTCAAAATAATATGATCACTTTATTTCTCGCGGTAGAATTCAAATTCATGGGGAAATATTGTTCTAAATCGAATGTTGATCCAGAAATACGAATCATAGCCACCTATGACCAGTTTCATTTTTCAACTTTTTCCATTTTTCCTCATCGCCTGTACAACATGAGGAATATATGTAGACGAATGGTATATTTAGATATGATGATATCATCTTTGAATGTTTTCTCATTTCTTCATCGGAAAATCACATTAATTGAATTATGTGACGGAATTTACAAATCTTGCTGCAACTAGTGATAAACTGAATTAGTCTCAGTATGATGCCAGAATGCCAATTAATTCATTTTCACAATACAAATAACATATTTGTTTCAAAAAATGTTATTTGTATTGTGAAAATAAATTAATTGGTATTCTGGCATCATACCTCGGAGACAATTCAGTTTTATTTACTATTTGCAGCAAGATTTTGTGAAATTCCGTCACATAATTCAGTTTATGTGATTTTCCGATGGGAAGGAGAAATGAGAAAACATTCAGAGAGTGATATCATCATATCTAATAATATACCATTCGTCTAGCATAATATTTCTCATGTTGTACAAGGCGATGAGGAAAAAATGGGAAAAATGAAATTGGTCATTGGTCATTCGAATTTCTGGATCAACATTCGATTTAGAACAATATTTCCCCATGAATTTGAATTCTACCGCGAGAAATAAAGTGATGGGATCATATTATTTTGAAAGCAAAGCATACTTTTCCTTTTCCCCCGTATAGGGTCGTATAAAATTCAATTTTGGTGTTCGCAATCCAGGTTTGGGATAAAGCAGAGGTTTTTAACACAAATGATATTTTTTGAGAAATCTATAATAAAAAAGTTTTCCATATGCTGCGAACTTTATGCCGGACACTATATATATATATATATATATATATATATATATATATATATATATATATATATATATAAATATATATATATATATAAATATATATATATATTATTTGTTTTGGCCAGATTAATTGCTACTGACACTCTGTGAATAAATGACTATCAATTGCACTCTAATTATAATTAATTCATTTGATTATTACAAGGAGAACAGTATTTGTGATTGGTTCACCTATTGATTGAAGTCTTGAAACTTTAACAAAGGCAAATATTCCATGGCCAAGGTTCTTTTCAGAGTTTGAAAGAAAACATTCTCACATTGAATATTGAATAGAAATATTTTTCAGTCGCCGATAATTCCACATCTGATTTTATGAACATCGTCACATCTTCAAATAAATAAACACTTTTTTTTATGTTTATCAGAGAAGAAATAACCAACTTTATTCAGAATTAAAAATACAAAGCAAAGTTTTAAATATAAAATAATATCTTTGACATGTGTTTCATATTGGTTGCCATGACGGCAATTGTTTGCCCAAGTCAAAACCTAGACTTTTGTCAAAGTTGTCATTTTTGAAGTTTTAATCGCGATTTTCTCTCGTTTTTAATACGAAAAAATACAAAACAATTAATCTTTAGAAGAAGAAGTACCCAAAAGCATTCTAGAAGCAGCAGCTGTTGCCAATTTGGAACTACCAGCCATATCTCGAGAAAGGTATTAGAAACAATTTTACCATTATCTTTTTGGATATGAGCAAAATTATAAAGCCCTGTGGTCGCGTTTCTCAATGACTAAAGCTTCAATAAAAATAAAGCAAATTGTTTATATTGAAAAATTCTACAAATTGACATTAAAAAAAAAACAATCTGTAGACTCTAAACCAAAGAAAGCAAAGGTTTTCAGTAGAGACGACATTGCAAAATGTATGCAGATGACCCCAGATGATATTTGTCTACTTATCAAATATGGTGGCATTTGGACTAGTAGGTGCCTGCCGTAGGGTAGACCTGACCAAAATAACCCTGGACAATATTGAAGATAAGGGAAGCTTCGTCACCATAAAGGTCGTTGACTCAAAAAACCATTGTTCCTGCTCTGAACAATCTACCACTTTTGTATTCCAGTTGTCTTGATCTTGTTTACTTGTGGCCTTATCTAGTAACATCTGGTCTAACTCTTTGAGGATTTTTGAGAAATGTTTTCTCATCAATTCTCGTTCCTTCTTGATAAATTCCATTTTCCAGCTCATAAAGTCCTGTCACGGTCGCCAAAATGTTATTTATAATCTTTAAAATGGATAAACTGTATCTGAATAACTCTAAAAATGACTGACAGCTGTATTCTTCCAAATTATATTTTATCAATCTGACTAGCAAGTACAGGGTGATTGAATATGAACCATTCGCAATATTAGTATGGGGTGATTATTCATCAATATTCCCAACAGAAGTTATTAAAACCTTTTTTTTACACATAAGAATAAAGATAAAGCAAATCCAGATCAAAACCTAATACCTTCGAATATTTCCATGATATATTCTACTAGCCCATGCAGTATCTTATGTTACTTTTTTAGGATGCAATTCTCCTCTCAAAACCATTCAATTCCAACCCGCATCAACCTCTTACCTGATATGAAGTTTGTAGCTCATCAAAACATAATGCCTGCATTCCGCCGCATTCAACGAGCTTCAGGCGGTATAACGTGATAAAACAAGCAAACAATAGAACTATCGTACCTTGGTAAATACGGGATATAGGAGTTCTTGACATTTGGTAAGTGCCCGCAGTTCTCCAATTATTGAGTTCTACCTGTACAGAATATTGGCTCAATACAGATGAGTTCTTTCTTAACTAGTTATTTGTGCGGAAGATTCACTGTCACAGATTTCTGTGAATGCATCGATGTATTCAGCAATTCCAGAGTGGTAATAATTATGAATGGACTATACAACTTACATACTAATTGCTTTCTTTTAGAGTAGAGGGATGCAGACGATATCAAAAAGTTTTACGGAGTTCCACTCCTTTCCATAGTTTCATGATTTATTGAACGTTGTTGGAGGATACATATTCCAGAAGGGTTTTGAACATCCCGAAATTTGACAAATTCACAGTGGCTTATTTGAAAAACTCAAGATGACTACTCCAAAATGGCGAGTATATTTGGTGCTTCATAGCCAGAACCGATTCAAAATCTTGTATTTGACGGTTGTCATTCGAAATCTGCCAAATTCTATTGGATGATTCACTTGCTATCTCTATCTCTGGATCTTCTTTCACATTAATTGTCAAGTGTAGCCTAATAGGCTCTTACTCTTCCAACGGGAATAAGTGGGCACACGCCTATCCACGATTGGTTTGAATTTTGGATGACGTCAATTTGGTGAATTGACGTCATGGCAGTTTTTCTCCAAAAAAGTGACCGAGATGTGGTTCGAATTTAAAATGAATGTTTTGATGCGAGAGAGTTACAAGCATTAAACTTGGCCTATAGAAGTAGGTAGCCCATTACTCAAGTGAGTGCTTGGGACGCTTATAACGGGTGAGGTCATCTATAGCATAATCAGTGGCTTCCCTTATGAGAGGGTTCTCATGCCACCTCGTATAATCGAATACCTTCCGGTTGCGTTCTTTAATATGCTCCTTGATGGGGAGCAGATTGAGGTTTTCGAGTATCCGAACGTTCCGCACGTACCACGGAGCGTTCGTTAACATACGCAGAACTTTCATTTGCCCCCGTTCCAGGATGCAAATGTTAGTTCTGCATGATTGGCCCCAAGCTGCTGCGGCATACAAAATGGTAGGTTTGAACACCATTTTGTAAATCATAACTTTGTTTTTGAGCGAAAGCTTGCTATATCTATTGATTGAAGGATACAATTGGGTAATTTTCTTCTTGACTTTGGAATTGATTATTTCAATTGTGGCCTCCAGGTGAGCCGACGATCTATAGGTACACCAAGATACTTGACTCGCGTCGACCATTGTATCTTCCTTCCTGAGATAACCACAGTACCCTCCGGGTCACGCTCCTTACGCCCCAAAGAAATCGCTTGCGTTTTGTCAGGATTTACCTTTACTTTCCACCTCAAGTACCACTCCTGAAGGTCATTCATTGCATTCTGCAAATAAACAACCCCCATTCGATGGTTCATTGATGTGGCCAGTAAAGCTGTATCATCAGCATACAAGGAGACTTTTACATTTTCGCTCCTTGGTATGTCACTGGTGAAAAGGCTGTATAGCATAGGTGACAGTATAGCCCCCTGAGGGACACCGGCTTCAATGTCCCTCGTTTCCGAAAGAGATTGTTCCACCTTTATTTGAAATGTCCTTCCAAAGAGAAAAGACTTTATTCACTTTATTAGGCCCAGAGGAAATCGATCAGTTTTTGTAATGAGCCTTCGTGCCAGACTCTATCGAAAGCCTTGCTCATGTCTAATGAAAGAAGGGGAGCACATTCACCGTTATTCGAAGCGGAAATCAAATTTTCGACTAGTCTCAGGGCCTGAAGTTCCGTCGAATGCTGTTTGCGGAATCCAAACTACTCATCTGGTAGGACATTTCTGTCTTCAACTCCTTCCTCAAGCCTCTGCAGTACAATTTTTTCAGCCATTTTGGCGGAACAACAGAGCGGACCAATCGGCCGATGATTTTGCGGGAAAGTCGGATTCTGTCCTTCTTTCGGAATCATCACCACAATGGCATGCCTCCACCTTTGCGGGCATCTCCTAAGACGAATTGAATTATTTATTATATTCAAAAGTGATTTCACCTGGTTGTTCGGTAATTTTCTGATGATGAAATTCAAAATTCCATCACAACCAGGCGCTTCTTTGGGATTCAATCCCTTTATATATGCCTAAAGTTCTTCCAACGAAGCTGGACGAATGACATCGCGGTCAGGTTCTCTTAAAGTTTGACGAACTCGACTTTCCAACAAAATATCATGATCCAGATCATCATCTGGACCGTCATTCAGCCGACATTGTCGTTCCATCGTGTCTGCAAAAGCTTGAGCTTTGAACTCAGAGTCATAGCACATTTCGCGCTCACCATGGATCGAAGGGAGGTCGGTCTGTTTAGTTTTCAAATTTCTGAATACTTTCCAAAGCTGATTGTTATTTTCTAAATTTTCTAAAGTTTGGCTGAATCGTTCGTTCCTAAATTCAACAACAGATTCTCTAACTTCCCTGTTCAGTTGATTTGCCCGGTCTCTGTCTCCAGGAAACAGACTCCTTTGGAATGACCTTCAAGCTCTATTTCTTTCTCTTATGAGATTTTTAATTCTCATAGGGAATTCACCATAATGATCTGGAGCCTGTTCCCTGAAGGAGGAGTCCTCTAGTGCATCTTTTATGGTGAGTTCGTAACGTGCTAAGGCCTCATCCAACTCAAGAGAAGAATCAATCCACTCAGGAGCGCAATACGCCGTCTACAGTAACGAAATTAATTTCTCCCAGTCTACTTTTTTACGTAGACGACCTGTATGGGGGAAGGGAAGGATCATTTCCCAGCGATATCATTACTGGGTTATGATCCGAACTCAACTCGGCGAGAGCGCGAATGTCCCATTTCCAGGTGACATTCCTGATCAACGCAATATCAAGTACATTAGGCCGAAGGCCAGCAAAAAACGTCGGCTTATCAGGTGCCAGCACCTGGCATTCAAACCTATCACTGTGTTGCCACAAAGCTCGACCATTCGTGTTTGATACACGACTCCATTGCACGTGCTTGGAGTTCAAATCTCCCGCAACCATAACAGGTTGATCCGTCTCCATCAAGAGCACATCAAGTGCCTCAGACTGTATTCGATTATTTGGTGGGTTGTATACACTGATCAATCTTAGAGGACCCCGCCTCGTTTGTAATAAAATACCAACAGCTTCCATACCACGAGTATTATCATTAGAAATGCCAAACTGAGCGTGAGAGAGGGTGCGTTTGACCAATATGGCAACACCACCGCCCCGACGCCCAATTCGATCATTTCTATATAGTTCATAATTCGGAATTCTAACGGACTGTCCATTGAGATGGGTTTCCTGTAGAAATGCGATATCAATATTGTTATCTCTAAGAAATTCTTGAAACTCCAATCTGTTTTGGAGGAATCTGTTACAGTTTCAGCTAACTGTTTTGATAAAATTCGGAGACTCTGGCTCTCCCATTAGTTTTTAAAACCAATCGAGAACTTTTGAGCAGTCTCAGCGAATTTTGCAAATAACTCTCTCATTTGGTCAAGAGCATTCAATATATCATGAGGGTTCGAGGGATTGATTCCAACTGATTGCGAAGTGCTACCACCCGCAGCTGTAGCATACGAGATCTCCGCCTGTGTTTTCCCCGAAATAGCCTGGAATGATCTAGAATTTTGATTTCTTGCAGTGGGGGTCACCCTCCTTGTCACTCGGGGACACTTAGGCATCCCCGGTAATTCGCAGTGTGATCCCCACTGCAGTTAGCACATGTTGCTTTCTCTTCTCTGGGCTTAGTGCAATCTTGAGAAATATGATTTTCTCCGCATTTAACACACGCGGGAGTCGCGCAGCAACTCATTTGACAATGCCCGAATCGCTGACAGCGATGACACTGACCAACTGAAGCTCTTGGTCTCTGTGGCTCTGCAGAAACGAAAACATTCAATATATTGTTGAGTTGGAATATATTTTTTTTTGTTGTGTTCACCAAAACTAGAATCAATGGCAGGGTTTTTTTTTCTTTATTCATCTTGTGCATTCGAACCACAGATTCCGGAGAGAAACCCTTCGCAATCAGGTCGTCTTTAATGTCCTCACAATTTAAAAATTCAGGAACACCCCTGAAAACAACTCTCAACTTTTTATCATCTGGTAAACTATATGTATGAAATGGAATATTTCCATCCTTGAATATTCTTGAAATTTTGCGATAATCGTCAGGAGTGTCCGGAAAAATTTCTATACCATCGAAAATATTTTTTGCAGGTTTTGATTTGATTTGAAATCAATAGTGACTCAACCTGCACTCACTTACTCTTGTCTCAGACTGTTATTGGTGGCACTTGTTGTTTTCTTGCCTCTTGCATATGTCTCTGGACCTCATTATTGTCCATTTGTTCATCATTATTATCAATAGTTTTGGGTTCTCTGGGTTTTTGATTTGGGATTTGGATTTCTTCATGACTAGGACCTGGCATGCACTGTAAACTTGAACCTGCTCCTGGACTATAATTCTCATCCATCCTCATGTCAGTGTCATCAACATTGGCGATGGATTCAAATGTATTTGACACATCAACATTATATGTTCTACAACTCTCTACATCTTGAACTCCAACTGATCTGCATGGGCGTTTACGCTGAACAGTTACTGAACTTTGCAATGGATTACCTTTGGTTGGCGGGAGACTCGGAAATCGCTCCTTTTTAACTCTTTTTCCGGAAGGCTCATTAATTGTGTTTTGTTGAACTTTTTTCTCGACTTTTGCTGTGACGAAATTATTCAGGGCTAGGATTCTTGCGATGTCATCTCCAAGAGATAGGAAAAGAGTGTTCAGAACCTCTAGGAGATCTGCTCTCGGCAGAGAACAGATTCCTGAGAGAACACTCTCTCTTGCCGCTGGATCCAACTTTCTTCCTGGCGTATATAACGCATAGGTGTCCGATTTGGAAGAAATTTTCAATATGGGTATATTTGTTGGGGTGAAATTTCTCCTAGTACAGTACAAGACTTTCCTAGTTGAATATTTCTTGATAAATTCGCTTATTTGAATTAGCACTTTGTGACAGTATGTGATTGACAATTCTTATCACAATTGCGAGACTGCTTTCTTTATAAATATGTTTTGTATCAGTTGTTCATAATTCTGCCATTTCTTATGTCAAGTGAATGGTCTCTAATAGCTATAAACTTTGGGACTAGGATAGTTCTCATCAGACTTTACCTATGTACAACTCAGTTCGATCATGATGTCTCAAAATTGCTGGAGAGTTACACAACAATCTGATTGAGTTTCCTTGGCATACTTTCACATAGATCTGTTAAATGTAGGTTCTCATTAGACTGTTCATTATCAGATCTGTGTGCCAGTTGACATGGTGGCTTCAAGGATATTTCTGATTTCTAGATATGTGATTCCATGTCACAAAAATTCACTTGTCATGTCAATTATCTTTCATTCTTGTCACATATTGTCAAGCTTCAAATTCCTTTCATCAATGAATATTGGCCAGTGATATCGATTTCCAATAATTTGCAATCCACAATAATCATGAACCGTGATGAATTTCAACATATTTGTACTCTGAACTTATTAATGTTTTATGCAGCAGATATACTTTTTACGTTTCCTGTAAACTTGACGAGTAAGTAACCTCACTTTTCATTTCATAATTTTCAATTCAAAATCAAATAATTATCTATTTCAAAAATGTTCAATGAGTACTTACTCTCAGGTAGCATTGATGATGACTTAACAGTCAAAAGCGCTCTGCTATGATTTTTTAAAATGATTTTTTTCGGTTGAATTTCCTGAATTTTTGGTATGTTGTACATTTTGACCTTTTGGGCAAAAGTGTCCATGGGCACTAAAAAATCCACCGACTAGTTTTCGAAATAAGGGTGTGAAAGATGAAAAGTTAAGCTTTCTGCTCAGAATTTTTTACAATTCCGATAATTGACAAAACGCCTATTTATTCTGGGGATACCATGCCTCAATGATGTACAGTGTCACGTTGATCTCGTTTTCATTATACTTTTTCATTTTGTGCTCTATAACAGGGTGAACAAAAAAAAATCCAATTCGATTAATTTTAAACCAACCAGTGTGAGTTCTCTGATGGAAATTGAAGATTCAATTTAGCCCGGATAAACTCCCTCAATCTGGATCGAAGTTAATTGACATTTTTTTTATACAGGGTGGTTCGAAAATAGGGGTACTTTAACCCCTCGTTTTTTTGTTCGGATAGGGGAGAGCATGTCACATATATATATATATTTATATATATATATATATATATATATATATATATATCAAACATCCTCCAATGTTAAGAACGTCGTATAGTAATTCCATGTATACAGGTTGAGTAAAAAGATACAGTCCAAGTTTCTTAGAAAAATGCGGTTTTTTCAATGAATACCCTGTATTTCGAGAAAAAATCGGTTAATTTTCTTGAATTTTTTATATAATGTACGGTTTGAGGAGTCCGATATATTGTCATCAATATCAGCATAGGTCTCCAGGCTCGTTTGTCGGCTACATACTTTTGAATGTTCGGATTTCATTGATACCCATATATTCCATCGGAGGTGGAAATGGGTTGTTTTGGAACAACTCTACGCAATAAAAAATGCAATATAAAGGGATAGTTTGAACTAATGTATCAGAAATCAATGTATCTGAGGCAAGTTTTTGGATTTACAAAGTATACGATATGAATTAACTCGTTTCCACCCCACCCCAGAGGTAGAGTTGCGGTGCGTTTTTTTAGTGGTATCCTCTGTAGGCCTATTCTACTATGTATGGAGGAAATACGGTAAACAAGTTTCCCTAATATTCCAAATGTATCCTCCGATAATAAGCTGTTATTGAAAGGAACATAACATTGATTTTCTGCTGCCCATCAAATCAGTATCACGATAAAAAAGTAGAGTTTCGGAAGTCTGTCTCTAATTTGGTCGTATTTCGTAAATAGTCATATATACTATAACGTAAATAAACTTAACTTGGTTTTAATAATTTATTTCCTACTTAATCTACATCTTAATTTATATTACTTCGCCACTGTATAGCTCGATCGTATGGGCTCGTTCAGACTGTCCGTGAGACTTGAGGGCTGTCTATTTATCTCCGTTACAGAATTCCCGATCTTTCGAATTCTGGCGGTTGGCGACGGCATGTTCTAATTGTTTCCAATATTGACCGTTGTTTCACGTGGAAGAGCGACTGGATGGTTCTCGAATATCTCCGGGGATGATCTCATCGCTGTCGATGGCAACGTGTGAGGCGACAGGTCCGGCCTAGGTTCGTTACATTGCCCCCTTCTTAAAGGCATTTCGTCCCGAAATTTCATCCTTGGAGTGTGACGATATCTGCATGACTCCCCATATCTGCACCGTGGAGTTCGATGGAAGTAACACTCCACGGTCTTCATGATCGGTCGTGGAAGAGGGTTACAGCAAACCAAAATCCTGACGCCGCTGGATCTGAATATCGCCTCTAGCATACTTCTTATGACTCTCCAGTCCAACCCATCAATACCACAGGATAGTTTTGGAATTGCTAGATCCGCCAGATTCTGGTCCACCATAGTATCTCTTAGTTTGGTGAGACTCTTCCAGACATCTTCATAGGACGGTTTATCTTGGGAATGCCTCTTGGTAACTAGGTAGTAGATGTTTCTCTGGCCTTTCTTCAACTGTAGCACCCCACCAACTTCTGGATTCTGCCCCCGCAGTGTTTGGAGTTGACCGAATTTCTGGAGAACACTACGGCGATGCCCCTGACATTCGAAGATCTTCTGCCACACAGTGCGCTAGTGCGTAGTCAGCAGGCACCTCGAAAAGGTCTCGTGACTCCTCTAGTAACCCCATGTAGAACTTTCTGCCCGTTTGAATACAAGGACATAAACTTCTCGAACGTCATATCATCCTCCGGTGGCTTGAGGGTGCGAACTTGGTCATGGTTTCCAGCGTAAGGGCCAACCTGTTGAAATGGACGACCCTTGGTTTCCTCGGGTGGCTTATGGATTCGGTACACAAGGTCGTTTATCCTTTTCACGATTTTATACGGGCCTTCCCACGAGTTCCGCAACTTTGGTGATAGTCCACGACGACGTTTGGGGTTGTACAGCCAAACCAGGTCATCAACCTTGAATCCTCCAGCGTCGGCCTTGATGTCATATGTCTTCTTCATTTTATCGCTGGCACTCTGGATGTTCAACCGGACTCGTTCGTGGATGTCGTCCATTCTCTGCCGAAGTTTGCTGACGTAGTCCTCTCCCGCAGCGTCTTGTCCTGGCGGTATCCCAAACTTCAGGTCACAAGGCAGTCGCAGTTCTCGGCCCATTATAATACTAGCAGGAGTTTGACCGGTTGACTCGTGTACTGCGGATCGATAGGCCATCAGGAACAAATGAAGATACTGGTCCCAGTCTCTTTGATGGTCAGAGACAACCTTGGACAAGTGGCGGTTGATCGTCCTGTTCATCCGTTCCACCATTCCATCGGACTGCGGATGTAGGGCCGTGGTTCTTGTCTTGCGGATGTTCAGCAGTAGACATATTTCTTGGAAAAGGTTGATTCGAAATTTCTGCCTTGATCCGAGTGCAGCTCCATTGGAATACCGAATCGACATATCCATTCTTTCACCAAGACGTCGGCGACGGTGATGGCTTCCTGGTTGGCAGGGCATAGGCTTCCGCCCACTTACTGAAGTAGTCCATTGCCACAAGGATGTATTTATTCCCGTGGTCGGATACGGGAAACGGGCCGGCGATGTCAATGGCGATTCTCTCGAACGGGCTGCCTACGTTGTACTGACGCATCGGGGCCTTGGGTCGTATTCGAGGTCCATTGCTGGCAGCGCATACAGCGCACTTTCTGCACCAGTCCTGGACGTCAGCTTGACAATTGGCCCAGTAAAACCGTTGTCTCACTTTCTGCAGGGTCTTCGTCACTCCCAGATGTCCCCGGCGACTCCATCATGGATTTCCCGCAGCACTTCCTCTCTTCTGTTCCTGGGAACAATTATTTGGCGTCTGTCTTCCCACCAATATCGGCCTCCAACACACGTTTCAGGATCCCATTGTCCAGAATAAGAGAGTTCCATTGTGCCCAATAGGACTTAACAGCCGGTGAGTAACCTGCGACTTCCTGCCATGATGGTCTTCGATTGCCCTTCTTCCGGCTGACGACTAAGCCAAGGTCGGGGTCTCTCTTGGTCTTTCTGGATCTTGCTGTCATTCCAGTTGTCATCCATTGCCGCGGTTCTACAAAGTGTTGCTTCTTTCTCTGCTCGTCGGCAATGTGAGCAATCATCTGGACATGGTCTTCGCGACAAGGCATCTGCATTCTTATGGCTAGTTCCGGCTCGATGTTCGATCTCGAAATCGAATTCTTGGAGTCTCTGATCCAACGTGCTACTTGACCCTCAGGATTTTTGAACTGTAAGAGCCATTTGAGAGCTGCATGGTCAGTTCTCAACAGGAATCTTCTTCCATACACGTACTTGTAGAAGTGTTCCACTCCCTTTACAACAGCTAACAGCTCTCGCCTGGTGACACAGTAATTGCGCTCTGGTTTGCTAAGCGTCTTGCTGAAATAACCAATGACCTTCTCCTGTCCCTCCTGGATCTGAGATAGGACGGCTCCAAGTCCCACGTTGCTGGCGTCCGTATCCAAAATGAATTTCCCTTTGGGTAGGGGATAGCTCAGTATAGGTGCGTTGATCAAAGCTCCTTTCAGCTTCCTAAATGAGTCTTGACATTCTTCGGACCACTGGAACTTTGTTTGGCCTTCCGTGAGCTTGGTTGGTGGTTTAGCGATGTTGGCGAATCCCAGCACATATCGGCGATAGTATGTGCATAAACCAAGGAAACTTCGAAGTTGGTGAATGTCTTTTGGGATGGGCCAATCCTCAACAGCTTTGATCTTCTGGTCATCCACTGCTACTCCTTCCCCAGAGACAACGTGGCCGAGGTATCGTACTTCTTTTTGGAACAGATGGCATTTCTTAGGGCTCAGCTTCAATCCGGAGTTCCTCAGTCGCAAGAATACTTCCTCCAAGTTTTTCACGTGGTCCTCAAACGATCTGCCGACCACAATTATGTCGTCGAGATACACTAGACACGTGTTCCATGAGAGTCCCTTCAGTACTGTTTCCATCAATCTTTCGAATGTGGCGGGAGCATTACAGAGCCCGAATGGCATAACGGTGAACTGCCACAATCCTGAGCCGATGGTAAAAGCAGTCTTTTCTCGATCTTCCTGAGCCAGTTCTACTTGCCAGTATCCACTCTTCAGATCAAGGGTCGAGAAAATCGTGGAACCAGCCAACGTGTCTAGGGTGTCATCTATTCTCGGGAGAGGGTAACTGTCCTTCTTCGTGACATTATTAAGTTGGCGATAGTCTACACAAAAGCGTGTCGATCCATCCTTTTCCTTCACCAGTACGACTGGAGAGGACCAGGGACTGTCAGATGGTTCGATAACTCCTTCTTTTCCCATATCGCTGACTATTTTGTCAGCCTCTTCCTTCTTGGCCAGAGGGAGTCTTCTTGCTGATTGCCGGATCGGTCGGGCACCCCCAGTATCAATCTTGTGCTGGACCACATTAGTTCGACCTCCTTTTCCTTGTCCGGTATCGAAGATGTCTTGATACTTCTTAAGTAAATCTCTTAGTTTGGGCTGTTAGCTGGTTTTATATCTTTGGAAGAGATGGCAACTAATTTTTCTAGTTCTGTGGGCAAGTTGTTGGGTTGGCTAATCGTACCTCGTACACTCCGGATCACTGAGGAAACTGACGAGCAGTGCCCCAATATTGTTCCTTTTTTCAAGGTCACTGGAAAATAATTGACATTCATGACCCTTACCGGCACAAATTTGTCAGCACGTAACAGGGTCTTCCCTAGTGCAATCCCTCGTCCAATTTTCTCATCATGAAGTTTGGGCTCGAACATCACCACGTTTCCACTGCTCGTACTCCCGTCCAGGCGAGCCTCCAGAATGGTTTCAGCCCTCTCAGGTACGCTTACATCTTCAGCCAACAACACACGGATCAACTCCTCGCTTCTCCCATGAAGCACCAGCTCTTCTCCGTTGACACGTAGGACGCCGTCTTTGAAATCCAATTCAAACCCTCTGGAATTCATGATGTCCATTCCGATGATTGCATCGTCTTCGACGTCCGCTACAAGTGCCTGATGTTTCACTTTAGTGTTGCCCAAAATTATTTCAATCGGTAGCTCGCCATATACAGTAGCTGGCTCCCCTGTTGCTGTGCGTAGCTTCCAAGTTGTCGGTTCAATCCGTTCCGGTGTTCTGGCAAAGGAAGGCCCGAGAATTGTCCTAGTCGCACCTGTATCTAGCAGCATGGTGCAAGGCTCGTTATTGATGAGACCGTCTACGAAGACACCTTTGTTCTGTCGTTGAAGGATAGCGACATATGCGTGGTTAACCGGGGCTTGCCGGACACATGCCGACGATTGCCCCTTCTCGTCGACCTTTTTTAGTTTTCCTGCATCGGAGTCGATGAATGTTGGACATTTGCTACGCACATGTCCAATTTTGCCACAATTCCGGCATCTTATCTGTCTTTTCTCAGGCAACACTTCCTTCATCACTTTTCTTATGGCAGCTTCCAAGTTAGCAGGCTCCTGTGAGTCTTCCTCAATCGTTTGAACTTTACTTTGGCTTTTGCAGCATTGTTTTGCTGCCTCAAATTCCAAAGCGCGTGCCAGTGCGTCTACGAGATGTGTTGGACGAGCTAGTGTCAACGCTTGTCTGGTTTCTTGGTCACGGAGTCCATCCAAGAATGCCTGAACCGCTAATCGCTCCATTACATTTTCCGGTGTGGCTGGATACGCGAGACGAACCAAGCGTGCAATGTCAGCTTCGAATTCTTGTAAGGATTCGCCCGATTTCTGGCAGCGATTTTTCAGTTGGGAGTGGTATACGTGTTCCAAATGGGCATCTTTTATACCCTCTTGAACTTTATCCAAGTTCAAACTCAAGTCCAGCATTGCATTTTCGTTAACCATCTCTGTGGAGGGCGCACTATTAATTCGTTTTTCCAGCTTACTGATCGTTTCCTTTATTTTATCTACCTCCGTGTTCACTTGCTCCCTAATTTTATCTATCTCTGTCTCAAAGGTTCCCATTCTTTCTTCTAGAAATTTAGCCACACCACACAATTCTTTTTTTAGGCCTTCTGTGTTTTCCAGGAACTTCTCTTCCAGGCTTCTTGCATTTTCTTCCAGGCTTCTTGAATTTTCTAGAAGCTTCTCTTCCAGATTTCTAGAATTTTCTTCAAGCTTCTCTTCCAGATTTTTAGCATTTTCTTCCAGGCTTCTTGAATTTTCTTCCAGTTTATTCATTACCAAACTTAAATCACCTCCGGGAACTTCGAATAAAAATGTTTCGGGGTCCTCACCTTCTTGTATAAGTCCTTTTGCAAGTCTTTCCTGGAGTACTTGCTTTTTACCTGTTGTTTCCAGTTCCCTTTCCTCCAATTCCTGTTTCAATTCCGCTACCTTCAAATCCGCAAGGCGCACTTTTCTTGAACACATTTTGTCTTTGACGAGGTATCAGTCTGTTTTACACGAAAAGTTTATCAGTTTGTTAAAAATTCACTTCGCGAATTCTTTTCCACGGGCCACCAGTCTATTGTCTGTTTCACGCGAACAGCGTATCAGTTTATATTTCCACGCACAATTGTCCACTTCGCGAAAACCGGGCCACTGTCTATTTTGGGCGTACAAAAAGGTCTATCAATTCATTTTTCTGACTATCCACTCCACGATCACTTGTTTATTTTCAAAATCTCGCTTCCGACACCAATTATAACGTAAATAAACTTAACTTGGTTTTAATAATTTATTTCACACTTAATCTACATCTTAATTTATATTACTTCGCCACTGTATAGCTCGATCGTATGGGCTCGTTCAGACTGTCCGTGAGACTTGAGGGCTGTCTATTTATCTCCGTTACAGAATTCCCGATCTTTCGAATTCTGGCGGTTGGCGACGGCATGTTCTAATTGTTTCCAATATTGACCGTTGTTTTACGTGGAAGAGCGACTGGATGGTTCTCGAATATCTCCGGGGATGATCTCATCGCTGTCGATGGCAACGTGTGAGGCGACAGGTCCGGCCTAGGTTCGTTACAATACTGAAGAAAATATTAATCTCATTTCCAAAAAAATCACAGAAACGGGTTTTCAGAGAAAATGCATTATGATATTTTCATATAAAAAACAAGATGGCGGCCAAAATGGCCGGGGAATTTATGGCGTGATTCTAATCAAAATGGATATTTGGGGTCGGAAATCATGCTTTTCTTGTCCAAATTAGAAAATTCAAAATGGTGGACGAGTTTGATAAATTATGATTTGATTCTATTCGAAATTGGTATTTAAGAATTTTTGGGGTCAGAAATCATAACTGTTTTGTCAAATATAATTAAAAAATAAAATAAAAATTATTTAAAAATACTTTTTGAAGACAAGATCTCATTGAATTGCACTACAAAGGAAAAACTCATTTCTTCAGAGATGTCACGCTATTCTGAGAGTAACAGTTTCAAAAGCTTGCCGCGCAATGTTTTCAGTTTGAATACAAATATGAATTCTTTAGCGACAAGTTTTTGAATCTATTACTCATAGAATAATGTGACAACCCTAAATATTTTTTTTCTTCATAAGTGCATTTCAATACAAGCTTGCCTTCAAAAGTTTTTTAATTTATAGTTATTTATTTTTTTTTTGTGTAAAATATATTGTAAAATATTTCAAAATTATTTTATTGAAAAAATATTCACAAAACGTAGATATTTAACTATCGCGGACTTTCTTGTAGAATTTTGGGAGGTATAATACCCCCACCATTCAAATTGAATTAGCTTTCAAACAATGGGAAATTAGTTTCAACCTTGAGAGGGTTACTACTTCTGATACAGTTCAATTTTCTCTAGTTTCTTTGGAAAAAGGGCTTTCAAATGAAAGACATTTTATTGACCATATATAACGTATTGTATTTTTGGAAAAGATACCGCACTAATCTACGCCGAATATGTTTCAACAAGAATAATTGCTTGAAAATAGCCCACTTTGGTCTGTCCTGGAGTATATGGATATCAATAAAATCCGAACATTCAAAAGTATGTAGCTGACAAACCAGTCCGGAAATCTATGCTGATATTGATGACAATATATCGGACTCCTCAAACCGTACATTATATAAAAAATTCAAGATAATTAACCGCCTCCTTCTCGAAATACAGGGTATTTATTGAAAAAAACCGCTTTTTTCTAAGAAACTTGGACTGTATCTTTTTACTCAACCTGTATACATGGAATTACTATACGATGTTCTTAACATTGAAGGATGTTTGATATATATATATATATATATATTATATATATATATATATATATATATATATATATATATATAGAGAATATGAGAAATCTGTTACGAATCCAAAGGAGATCACCATCCGTCTACAGCCTGTTTCATGGTTTCCCAATCATCAGGACGGCTTGTGGTCTCTTTCAAATTCGTATCAGATATCTCGTAGGTTATTACCAATCGGTACGTACGGAAATATGAACAGTATCAAATTATAGATAGCGACACCTATAATCTGTGTGGTGGAGCTTAGACCCGTCATCGTGGAATTTTGAAGATACGAGATTTCGTACAACATCAATAGGTCACCGACAGATGCCAGCATAGACCAACCCACGATACCAATAGTCGTACTCCTAGTGCGTTTTAGGGACGCAATACAAATAACGAGAATATGAGAAATCTGTTACGAATCCAAAGGAGATCACCATCCGTCTACAGCCTGTTTCATGGTTTCCCAATCATCAGGACGGCTTGTGGTCTCTTTCAAATTCGTATCAGATATCTCGTAGGTTATTACCAATCGGTACGTACGGAAATATGAACAGTATCAAATTATAGATAGCGACACCTATAATCTGTGTGGTGGAGCTTAGACCCGTCATCGTGGAATTTTGAAGATACGAGATTTCGTACAACATCAATAGGTCACCGACAGATGCCAGCATAGACCAACCCACGATACCAATAGTCGTACTCCTAGTGCGTTTTAGGGACGCAATACAAATAACGAGAATATGAGAAATCTGTTACGAATCCAAAGGAGATCACCATCCGTCTACAGCCCGTTTCATGGTTTCCCAATCATCAGGACGGCTTGTGGTCTCTTTCAAATTCGTATCAGATATCTCGTAGGTTATTACCAATCGGTACGTACGGAAATATGAACAGTATCAAATTATAGATAGCGACACCTAAATCTGTGTGGTGGAGTAGACCGTCATCGTGGAATTTTGAAGATCGAGATTTCGTACAACATCAATAGGTCACCGACAGATGCCAGCATAGACCAACCCACGATACCAATAGTCGATCAGTGCGTTTTAGGACGCAATAAAATAACGAGAATATGAGAAATCTGTTACGAATCAAAGGAGATCACCATCCGTCAAGCCGTTCATGGTTTCCAATCATCAGACGGCTTGTGGTCTCTTCAAATTCGTATCAGATATCTCGTAGGTTTTACAATCGGTACGTACGGAAATATGAACAGTATCAAATTTAGATAGCGACACTATTCGTGGTGGAGCTTGACATATCGTGGAATTTTGAAGAATGATTTCGCACATCATAGTCACCGATCAGATGCCAGATATCAACTCACGATGCATATCGTCTCAGTTTTAGGACGCAATATACAAATAGAGAATATAGCCTGAATTAAGGAGATCATCGTCATTGCCGCATGGTTTCATCATCAGACGGCTTGGTTCTTTCAAATTCGTATCAGATATCTCGTAGGTTATTACCAATCGGTACGTACGGAAATATGAACAGTATCAAATTATAGATAGCGACACCTATAATCTGTGTGGTGGAGCTTAGACCTGTCATCGTGGAATTTTGAAGATACGAGATTTCGTACAACATTCAAAATTCCACGATGACAGGTCTAAGCTCCACCACACAGATTATAGGTGTCGCTATCTATAATTTGATACTGTTCATATTTCCGTACGTACCGATTGGTAATAACCTACGAGATATCTGATACGAATTTGAAAGAGACCACAAGCCGTCCTGATGATTGGGAAACCATGAAACAGGCTGTAGACGGATGGTGATCTCCTTTGGATTCGTAACAGATTTCTCATATTCTCGTTATTTGTATTGCGTCCCTAAAACGCACTAGGAGTACGACTATTGGTATCGTGGGTTGGTCTATGCTGGCATCTGTCGGTGACCTATTGATGTTGTACGAAATCTCGTATCTTCAAAATTCCACGATGACAGGTCTAAGCTCCACCACACAGATTATAGGTGTCGCTATCTATAATTTGATACTGTTCATATTTCCGTACGTACCGATTGGTAATAACCTACGAGATATCTGATACGAATTTGAAAGAGACCACAAGCCGTCCTGATGATTGGGAAACCATGAAACAGGCTGTAGACGGATGGTGATCTCCTTTGGATTCGTAACAGATTTCTCATATTCTCGTTATTTGTATTGCGTCCCTAAAACGCACTAGGAGTACGACTATTGGTATCGTGGGTTGGTCTATGCTGGCATCTGTCGGTGACCTATTGATGTTGTACGAAATCTCGTATCTTCAAAATTCCACGATGACAGGTCTAAGCTCCACCACACAGATTATAGGTGTCGCTATCTATAATTTGATACTGTTTATATATATATATATATATATATATATATATATATACATGCTCTACCCTATCTGAACTAAAAAACTAGCGGTTAACGTACCCCTATTTTCGAACCACCCTGTATAAAAAAAGAATGTGAATTAACTTCGATCCAGATTGAGGGAGTTTACCCAGGCTACATTGAATCTACAATTTCCATCAGAGAACTCACACTGGTTGGTTTAAAATTAATCGAATTGATTTTTTTTTGTTCACCCTGTTATAGAGCACATAACGAAAAAGTATAATGGAAACGAGATCAACGTGACATGGTTCATCATTGAGGCATGGTATTTCCAGAATAAATAGGCGGTTTGTCAATTATCGGAATTGTAAAAAATTCTGAGCAGAAAGTTTCACTTTTCATCCTTCACAACCTGTATCTCGAAAACTAGTCGATGGATTTTTTAGTGCCCATGGACACTTTTGCCGAAAAAGTACAAATCTACAACATATCAAAAATTCAGAAAATTTAATCGAAAGTCATTTTCCATAAGGATGGTGCGGGGTCGTTTATTTCTTTGAATATTTCCTATTTCTTCTCTGAGAAGAGTCGATTATGTGTGATCCATTTCGAGTTTGTTGGAAGGCACTCAAACGTAAATGATTGAAATTTTCTAAAGACCATAGACATTTGGTAATCGCAGTGACTTATCGGGGCAAATCAATCCATTTACCCCTCTTCCTTCCTTGATGTTAAATTATTCATTTTGCAAATGAGTTTTGTTTCGTAACATAATGTATGGATTTCGAGTAGGGATTTTGGAGTCAAGGATTAGGTTGGGTTTCCTACAGGCAAACTGTCGAGTAAGCGTTCTGGCTCTGATTCCTTGGTGGTCTATTCTCAAATCTCGAATTCGATATGTCGCATGCGACGGTACTGAAATGTTTAATAAATATTTATACAGTACCGTCCATAAGTATGGCATAAAATTATTTTCAGAGTTATTATGTATTTGTTTGAAAAAACCTGATACAGGTCGATTTCTATTGTCAATTTAAAAATTTACAGTATGAAAATATTACCCCCTTCTTGCACCCCCTCTGAATGATGAGCATCCCCTCAAAAATTTTAAATGAGGAGGGGGGTCGTGTGGTTCCTTGTTTGGAAGGAATTTCGATTCTCTGTTCAGCAATATTAAGTTTTTCAAATTTGGTGCAATCATAACTGAGAAAACTTTAATTTGAAAATGTTAAATTTTGATACTTCACGTAGAATGAAGGCAATAATGTCACAATATTTAGGAAGTATTTTTCGATTTACTTTACAATTGAATTAAATGTTCAAAATGACCACCATACACTTCTTGACAATAAGCAAGTCGATCTTGGAATTATCGTACAACATTCCTAGGACCTCAGGGGTTATGTTGTTGATTTCTTGCGTTATTCTAACTTTTGAATCTGCAATATTGTCTGGTCTATTGAATTATACTTTTGATTTTAAATAACCCTATGAGAAATAATCAGGTATTTTCTTATCTGTTTTGCTAAACGTCAGGAAAAAGTCGTTCAAGACACCAAAAAATTATTCACAAAACCCACATAAATAATGTAATGTCAATCTAGTAGACTATTGTTATTGTGATATTTATAAGTTGCTGACACACGTCAGTGGACTGAAAAATATTTGTGTGTATATTTGATTTATCTATGGCACATTTATCCGGAACTCAAAGAATAGACATTTTGATTATGATTGGATGCGGTAATAAAACAAGAACTCAAAAGGAAGTTTGTGGAATGTTTAATAATAAATACCCTGGTCAACACGTCGCACAGTCTACAGTTAGCAAAATAGAAAAAAAAATCGTGAAACTGGACATGTAAAACTATTAAAAACCAGTTTGAAATGTAAAATTTGACGAGGAAAAAAGTTAGATGTACTGTTAGCGATTGCGGAAAATCCGCATATGACAAGTAGACAACTTGCCGCCGACGATGATGTAAGTAAATCATCGATATTGAGAGCTTTACATAAAGAAAAATACCATCCTTATAAAGTTCAGTTGGTTCAGGAAGTAAATGAGGATGATCTTGATAGAAGGCAACACTGATGATGGGCAGAACGGAAGCTGATTTGCAGTTCATAAACAAAAAATTTCCATTTAAATGGAACGGTTAATAGACAAAACTGTAGATATTGGAGCAGACAAAATCCTCATTGGATGTTTGAGGCTCACACACAATATCTTAAAAAGAGAAACGTTTGGGCTGGTATCATTAACAATAAAATTATTGGCCCTTATTTTTTTGAAGGCACAGTTGATGGTGAGGTTTATCTAGATTTTTTTATGAACTTTTGCAGCCCACATTAAAAATACTTTGTACATGTTAATGATCCAAATGCAATAGATAGATCAATTTGGTACCAACAAGACGGAGCTCCACCGCATTACAAACGTATTGTTAGAGATAATTTGAACGAAGTTTTTCCCAATAGGTGGATTGGAAGACGTGGAACGATTTGACTCCTCTCGATTACTTCTTATGAGGTTATTTAGAATCAAGAGTTTATTTCAATAGACCAGACAATATTGCAGATTTAAAAGTTGGGATAACGGAAGAAATTAACAACTTAATCCCAAAGGTCCTACAAAATGTTGTACGAGACTTCCAAGATCGACTTGCTTATTGTCAAGAAGTGAATGGTGGTCATTTTGAACATTCAATTCACTTGTAAAATAAATTGAAAAATACTTTCTAAACATCCTGTGACATTATTTCTTTCATTATACATTTTATATTGTCAAAATAAATTTTCTCAGTTATGATTGCACCAAATTTGAAAAACTTGCTGAACAGAGAATGAAAATCTCTTTCGAACAAAGTGCCACACGACTCAACTACTCATTTAAAATTTTTGACGGGGTGCTCTTAATTCAGAGGGGGTTCAAGAAGGGGGTGATAGTTTCATACTGTAAATTGTCAAATTGACAATAGAAATCGACCTGTTTCAGTTTTTTTTTAACAAATACATAATAACGCTAAAAATGAATTTATTTCATACTTATGGACCGCACTGTATATTGTGTTCTCAAATGTCGCTTTCGTTAAATTCTGGTAATTCTCAGTAGAGATATTGTCGAATGGTGTGAAGTCTTCTACATTTTCATATCGCATGATATTGATGGTTTTTTTGGAGCAACTTATATTGTTGTTCCTGTGCCATTATACCACAGGAATCAGGACTCTCACTAGTCATATAATTTTTTTTTAAATGCTGAAAATGTCTCTAATCGCAAACAGAGGGGGAGGCATTATTAGAAAAATGGGAAATGTCCGAGACCAAATTTGAAAAAACTTTTCGTTTAACTGAAGATCTTGCATCAAAACTGATCAATTTCATATCAACGAGTGCTGTTTTTTGCTACTGGTTACAGTATTGCTTTTTGCTTTTTTGTGCATTCATTCTAGATTGATTTCTCATCTGATTTACTTTCCATCAATTACAATTCTCTTAATGTTCGTTTTTTCTTGTTTATTTTTCAAACTTCGAAGGTGGAAATGGAATATATATTGAAATGGAGATGTGGCTACTATACACACAAATTGTCGTAGAGCCATTTTGAATACGAAAATCGAAAGTTGAGCGAACACTTTTAGTCCAGTCATCTTAGTAAGTTGACCTCAGAATTTGATATACATAGCTGAATATTTGTATTAACTTGTATTTTGGCATTCTAAAAGTTGTCTCATTACATACATATGGTAGGATATACGCGTCTATTAAAATTTGAGGTCAAAGATCACAAAAATCGATTTTTGGCATATTTTTTGCAAATTTCTCATTTCCTATGGGTTTTTAGCTATTTGTATTCATCATCAATATTGTAGAGAATTAAATTCCCTACACCTTTTTAATTCTGAATTTTTTAAAACGTTGAATCGTTTTCGAGATAGAGGGCGGAGAGCGCGCGGTTAGAGCATAATGTAAGGTCAACCGGTATAGTCCCGGTCAAAACACGCTAAATAAAGTTTATTAATCATTGATGAATGAATAATTAATAATTATTTTCATTTGTTATCAAATATTATATTATATTCAATATTTTTTTTGCTTTCGTATCTATTTTCAATCAAGTATTAATTTATTTAATAACACTTACCGGCCCGTGTAGTTATAGAATTGTTAGGAAAAATTCCTGAATTATATTTCAATTCTAATGTAATTTATATTATGAACTCCCTTAATAATTGAATGAAAAAGAAAGAAAGAAATTCTTAATTTATGATTTTATTAAAAATAACATTCTATTCTGAATAGAATAAAAATTACATGAATTGTTATTTATTATATTTTCAATTATCTTCTTCTTCATCGTCGTCTCCCAACCGCTGTGGTGTTTCGAAGTCTTCTTCTATATCATCTTCGGCGACATTTATCTCCAGGTCTTCCATGATATCGCGGTCAGAGGTTCTGTCTCCATTTACATCGCACTGACATGGTGAAGAATTGAGACAAGCTTGCCCATTACACTGGCCACAAGCTAAAGAGCACTGCAACCCCGATTTCCTGCATCCACATTGCGAACCACAACCACTCTTGCAGTTGCAGAAGATTGTGTTGAGCAATTCCTCTGGAGCAGGTGCTAAAATGGTCGTGATAGGTTCCAGGAATCCGTTACGCATTGTCCAACCCCACTCCTGGAGTTCCAAATCATGCCCTAACCAAGTTTGAACTTGATAATAAACACGATTGAAATGTTGGTCAGATGCTGCACTTGTTGGTGGGATAGTTGATAACTGCACAGGTTTATTCAGTCCCTACTGGCTCTAAATAGAAAGGTTCGTACTATATAAAAAGGGTCCTAATGTCCAGGTATAATTCCCAAGTATAATTTTTAACATTATAAAAGAATTTAGGAGTTTACGGAGTTTGAAGAATATGTACTCCATTATTGTCTACTTGAATTATAATTAGTGGAAATGAGAATATAATCAAAATGTAATTGAAGTTTGTCCCTTACAGTCTACTCGACAAGTTGAAAATGGTCTAAAAAAGAGATACTGCTCTTAAAATTATGTGTCATAGCTCATTGGATCCAGAATAACGCCTAGAAAAATGTGCCGAAAGCGTGTATTAGCACATAAAAAATTGCAAAAGTTATAAACAATTGAAGATGAAAAAAAAAATGGCATTTAGTTTTTTGCCAATATTTCATGAACTATTGACATTTGAGAAATTTCAAAAAAAGATTCTGAAAGAAGAGGAACTCTTTTTCCATTATTTATGATTTTAATTTAACGCTGAAAATGGGTCTCCGAGCGACATTTTTAGGTTGCGCGCGCGGCGTCAAAAGCGAGTACGACACATTAATCACTTTATTTAAGGTATTAAATATGTTTTTTCAAATTTGAAAAAATCATGGTGTATTGGGAACACTATGAATAATTTATTCCCGTTGGAAATTTTACTTAACGGTAATTTTTCAACAAGTTAAACGATTGTTAACTAACAAAATTTTCTCGAACTTCTGTCTTAATTGTAAATGAAAAAGAATGTTTGAATAATTGTCGTAGAAATTGTTCGCTTCGTAGAGCCTTTCTTATATACATACTCAAAAAGATCAGGCCATAAAAGTTAAAAAAATATTCATACTTTGTTTATAATAATTTTTGTACTTGAACAAAAACTAAAAAATCCAAATAATGTTGTTAAAAAAATATATTTTTTTTCTCAATCATCGTATTATCGTTTTTTTATTAATACAAGATATACATTGATAGGCAAAAAAAAAATTCCCGCCATTTGTTGATAAATTTTTTATGAACAAATTGATTATTTCAATATTTTTGAAATATATTTTTTTACAACTTCATTATTTTACAAATATTATGATTTTTAAAAAACGAATTTTTTTGTTAATAACAATTTTCAATTGTTTATAATCGTTTTTTTAATATTTCTATTGTTTAAATGATTAGCTAAGATTTTTTTTTTCAAAAAATCATTATTGACAGTCCTCTAGGAAGTAACAAAAAAACATTTTTTTATCAACAATTCCATTGTTTATTAACTTACCAAATTTTTATAAATGCATTTTCAACTTTGTTAGATTTTTTTCCTGAAACTAAAAAATTTTTTTTTTGGAATTGGGAAAAATTGGAATTTTTTTTTTCTATACTTTGTTGTATATAGTTTTTTTTAAATTCTAGAAGTTTCAGAAAAAAAATCCAACAAAGTTAAAAATTTGTTTATAACAAATTGGTAAGTTAATAAACAATGGAATTGTTGATAAAAAAAATTGTTTTCGTTACCTAATAGAAGACTGTCAATTATGATTTTTAGAGAGGAATAAAATTCTTAGCTAATTATTTAAAAATAAAAATATAAAAAAAACGATTATAAACAATTAAAAATTGTTATTTAGGATTTTTTTTTAAATCATAATATTTGTAATATATTGGAGTTGTGGAAAAAAAAATTCAAAAATATTGAAATAATCAATTTGTTTATAAAAAATTGATCAACAAATGGCGGGATTTTTTTTTTTGCAAATCAATTTATATCTTGTATTGATAAAAAAACGATAATATGATGATTAGAAAAAAAAAATTTTTTTCAACAACATTACTTGGATATTTTAGTTTTTGTTCAAGTACAAAAATTATTATAAACAAAGTATGAATATTTTTTCAACTTTTATGGCGTGATCTTGTTGAGTATGTATATAAGAAAGGCTCTACGTAGCGAAACATTTTTACGACAATTATTTAAACATTTTTTTCATTTACAATTAAGACAGAAGTTCGAGAAAATTTTGTTAGTTAACAATCGTTTAACTTGTTGAAAAATAAACTTTTTGTGAAATTTCCAACGGGAATAAATTATTTATAGTGTTCCAAATACACCATAATTTTTTTAAATTGAAAAAAGTATTTAATACCTTGAATAAATTAATTAATGTGTCGTACTCGCTTTTGACGCCGCGCGAGCAACCTAAAAATGTCGCTCGGAGACCCATTTTCAGCGTTAAATTAAAATTATAAATAATGAAGATAGAGTTCCGGGTTTTTCATTGGAAATTTCCTCCTCTTTCAGAATCTTTTTTTGAAATTTCTTAAATATTAATAGTTTATGAAATATTGGCAAAAAACGAAATGCTATTTTTTTTCATCTTCAATTGTTTATAACTTTTGCAATTTTGTATGTGCTAATACACACTTTTGGCACATTGTTCTAGGCATTATTCCGGATCCAATGAGCTATCACACATAATTTTAAGAGCAGTATCTCTATTTTAGACCATTTTCAACTTGTCGAGTAGACTATTAATTATTTTTTGATTTTAGGAATCGGTTGTAAGTATTATTGCATAGATAGATTCAATTGATGAAACAATGATCAAATATAATGTAATAGTTGATAACAAATGCAAATTATTATCAATTATTTATTTATCAATGATTACTAAACTTTATATAGGGTGTTTTGACCGGGACTATACCGGTTGACCTTACATTATGCTCTAACCGCGCGCTCTCCGCCCTCTATCCCGAAAACGATTCAACGTATGATAACATTTTTTGTACAAAAGTTGTAGGGAATTTAATTCTCTAAAATATTGGTAATGGATAAAAATAGCGAAAAACCCATAGGAAAGGAGATATTTGCAAAAAATATGCAACAAATCGATTTTTGTGACCTTTGACCTCGAATTTTAATAGACGCGTACACCCTACAATATGTAGGTTTTCAGACAACTTTTAGAATGCTGAAATACAAGTTTAAACAAATATTCAGCTGGGTATCTCAAATTCCGAGATTCTTACCCAATTTTGACTAAGATGACTGGGGTATTTTTCGGCGACTTTTGTCGAAGACAACATTTATCGTTCGAGATATAAGAATTGACAGGGGGTCGGGTCAATTGACAAACACCTGAATTCTCGCAACAGTGGAAAGGAGGAAATGAAGAATTTAAAATTTTTTTCAAGCAGAGTTCTATTTGAACGCAAGAACTTACGTCACACATTTAACGACAATATTATTTTTTCTTCAACTTCCCGAATGTAACGGGATCTTTCAAAAGCTCAACTTTTTTACCAATTTAATCTGTATGTACCGGGTTATTCACTATAAATTACCCACCCCGTATCATCATTATTATTGCCTATAGAAAAAAAAAAGTTAAATGTAAAAGTTGTGTGGTTATGACTGAATTTCGATAAGATACTATAAAAATATAGTAGCGTGCAGATTTCAGGAGAAAGAAATGTGAATAGAATACCTCGTATATTATTGAATTTTTGGAATGATATTTTTTTCCTGATTTAAAGAATATAGCATTTACCCCTATCTTATACCGTTTTTGAGTTATTGAACGTCAATAACTCAGACTAGTTGTTAGTGTAAATAGTAAATAAATAGTAAATAGTGTAAATACATATCCTATAAAAGTTAACATTTTTAAAGTGAGTTATGAAAATGACAACAATATTATGTTTGTTCAGTGACACTTCTTTAATGGAATAATTGAAATGGTTTACAGTGAGGAAGAAAATGGTCGAATATTTATACATAAATAGACAACAAAGATTAATTTACGAAATTTAAATAAAATAATAAAAAATGTTCAATGTGTCCACCATTATTGTCAATGCATAATTGATAACATATTCTTATATTTATAAGTGCATTGGAAATTGCTTCATTATTCACATTAAGTTTCTCTATTCCGAGTCGAATCGTGTCTTCAATGAGTTGAATATTATTATTATCATCAACAATATTGAAAAGGAAAACATTCTCAATCAAATATTTTCAAACAAATCAACAATATCTTTTGCAAATCCCCAGAAACATTTATCCATAGGGGTTGAGTCCGGAATGTTAGGTGGCCATTTATTACTTCCATTATTTCCTATCCATATTGGGAATACATTATGTTAAAAGCTGGACTACGGGGTGTTGTGACTTAACACGCCACACCTGTAATACCAGACATTATTCGTAAGATTGGAAAAAACAGTATTAAAAGCATCGACTATCTGAATAGCGTCGAACCGGATATGATCTATGGAGCGGTCAACATAGATCAAGTTCCTTTCTTTCAATACCGGAACATGGGTTGTTTATTCAGGAAATACTACCGTTCAGAAAGATTCGAACCAAACAATGATTAAACAAAATAATAATGCACTCATAAAATGTTAAGAATGTACATATATATTTAATAAAAATTTACACAATTCTCTCAATCGTCTATGGACGAAAGATAAGCAACAATCTTCATACAATGAAAACTAATGTAGCGTATTGGCAGATAATTCTGCAGTGGGCTACACAATAGGAATAATTTTACTACAAGAACAATCTTGAAATTCAATTGCCACAAACGGCTAGAAATAATTCTCTTTTGAGATCTTTGTAATCTTGCAAACTATGGAGATACTTTTCAGACATATACACATTTTAATAGGTTGGGTTTTGCCATAAACATAAATACAGAAAAACAAACATTAGACTCACCCTGTTTAACCTTATTCACTGGGGTCGTTTTAAACGGCAATTAGTTCTGATTTTATTTATTATTTAGATTTCTCCGGCGTCAATTTGTTATTTTATTTTTATTCGTCCGATATAGTAGTAATCGCTTAATACGGCTATGGGTTTTCTGAGAGATCGCGAACTATGGAATTGCGGACTCCCGTTGTATTATCTCTGTTCTAGAAGCGTTGACAAAAATAGATAATTTGTGGAAAACTATACTGTTCACTCGTATTTTTACTAAGAGCTTCAATACTTGATTTGAATTGGCTGAGTTTTTATGTTTTTGAAGTTCACTACACTGATTGGGAGACTCTCATTATTATTGTACGATACTGTAGTTCGACTAACTTTTTAACCTAACTTTTGAGAGTGACATATTCTTTGGTTCACTGTGGAACCCCGACTGATTATTTTGATCTCGAATTCGCGTTTTTATATGATCTTCAACACGGGAGCTAGTAGGCGGAGCCTTGTTTGTCTGATATATTAATGAATAAATCGTGGTTATTATCTATGACATTAATGGGTTGTTTTGTTTCTGTCATAGATAAAAATATATGAAACATAATTTTATGCCTTCTCGGGGAAAAGTTATATTTAATGACTGTCATACGCGGTGAATTTATGGCGTCTAGACGGGTCGATCAATTTATGGCTTTGTTTTGGGGTTGTTATTTAAACTGATTTTCTTATCTCGCTGTGAATGTACCAAGTAGCAATCAATAATCTTTGTTTACTCTCCTAGATGAATTATTTATGCATCCGGTCTACAAGGGTTAATTCTTGATAATTATTTTTAAATGCATTTTAATTGTCTTCCAATAACAACGTATGGTTTTAACGAGCGTATGCTTATCAGCTGTTTCAGTCTAGCAGGTGGTCCCTATTGACCTTTTCTGTTTATCAAGTTTTTATTTGAAACTATTACGTTATTTTGCATCGTAGAAAGTTTCTCTATAATTACGTGGCCTAACACTTATTCAAATGTTCTGGAACGGGTAGGACACTATGCGGGGTTGCCCCCATCTTGCATCCAAATCATACTGGCAAGCTCGGTTTCCAGAAATGTCTGTAAAATAATGTTTTCTACCACTGGGATGAGTATTTCTTGTTAGGTAACCCCTGTTAATATATAATTATAGAATATAGGGTCGACAATTTAATTTCAAAAAATTATGCACCAAACGCTTATAGTTTTTTTTCCTGTTTCCTTATTTGATCTACCAATCTTTTTCTGTTGTCTTTTTTTTCCACGACCTTCGATTTTTCCTATCGAAAATTCCTGCCGTAGAGAAGGATGACTCATCAGTCCATAATTTTTAGTTATATCGGGATCAAATTTTGAATCATCTGTTGGCAAAATTCCACCCATTCAGAACTTGTATGGGTACACATATTATATGGTTTGTAGTTGTTCTTTTCCAAAGTACGTTGGTTTTTGGAAAAAACTTCCACCTGATTGATCGGCTAAATTTTTTAAACATTCAGAGTTTTCTAAAAAATCATACAATGTTTCAAAAAAGTCTATTCGCGAATTAATATGGATAGGCTTACCTTCGAAATGAAGCAGTATATCTAGCTGTTTTTCCTGGTTTTCTTGAACTACACGCTTTTTTCTACTGAAACTGAAGGTAGGATTCACATTTTGGTGAATATTACAAGCTTTTATTACAAGCGTTTATTTAGTTTCACCTGTCCCGATGTTTGTTTAGTTTCACCTGTCCCGATGTTTGTCATCAAATCTTGCAAGTTAAATTTGACCCACTTCTAGTTGTTCGAATAACGTGGAATTTGGCAGTTGTTCATAGTTCCCGTGACAATGCATTATGCATAAAAAAAAAACAGAATGGCGGCTCCAAGATGACGGACGAGATTTGTGTTTATGGTCCGATTCGATTCAAAATTGGTATGTGGGGGTTTTCAGGATCGAAGATTATGAATTTTCTGACTAAATTCATCAAATCAAAATGGCGGCTTCAAGATGTCCGACGATTTTTGTGATTATGGTCCGATTCTATTCAAAATTGGTATTTGGGGGTTTTCGGGGTCGGAGATTATGATTTTTTTCAAAATTCACAAATTCAAGATGGCGAACGAGTTTTGTAATTAATTGATAGAAAACCTTTTTGAAACCAAGCTTTTATTCAAATACCATGGAAAGTACAAAATAATTGCTTTGGATATGTGACGTAGGTTATTCCGTGAGTTATAGATTCAAAAGCTTGTCGCATCTGTATTCGAAATGGAAACTTTGCGCGACAAGCTCTTGAATCTAGAACTGTATAACCTACTTCACACATCCAAAGCAATTATTTTGTACTTTTCAAGGTATTTGAATAAAAGCTTGTTTTTAAAAAGGTTTGTATATTAATTACTTTATTTTTGAATGTATTTTCTGACGGTGTTGGATGATTTGGATACAACACCCTATATGCACTTTTTGCTGTACCTTTATTTTTGTTTGTTGAACAAGTATTTATTTGAACTTTTTCTTCCCCACTGTAAACCATTTTGATTATTCCATTGAAGAAATGTCAGTAAACACACAATATAGTCATAATTTTCATAGCTTACTTTGAAAATGTTAACTTTTATACATACATACAAAAACAACTAATCTAATTAAGTTATTCGACGTTCAATAACTCAAAAACGGTATAAGTTAGGGGTAACAAGTGGTATATTTTTGAAATCAGGAAAAAATATCAGTCCAAAAATTCAATAATATACAGGGTATTCCATTTAAAAAATAAAATAAATAAATAAATTCAGTACCGACCTCTTTTATAGACAAAATGCCGTCAATTTGACTAACTATAATTTTTGTTGGGATAAATTATACTTATTGACATACAACTCGTTCTAGTTGAAAATTTGCAAGGAAACAGCACATTGATTGAAATTAATGATTTCAAACATAAAAATTATCAAAATATTCAGTGTCAACCACTTGGGTCTTAATACGTACCTACACCTGAAATGTAACCTTCGAAATATAACCTGTTATATAATTGAGGTAGTTTTTGATACCTGGGGTGCAAAATTCGACATGAAAATAGTAATTTGAGAAAAACTCAATTTGATGTATGCAGAAGGAGACACAATGGACCTTATATTGTATTGACACTCCCACCAAATAGAAAGAATAGAATACAATAATATCTACAGTGCGAAAACGCCCGAAGCATTTACTCATTTTAGATATGCACAGTATTTTCTTGTCTCGTGATTGGCGACTCCAGAATCCAACCAGAATTGGAGTTTAGTACCTCATTCATAAATGCGACGAGTGATTTCTCTTGTCTTCCAGTCTTCAAAATACGCACGGAACACTTCGGTGTTCAGTTGTAAGAAATAGCAAAAGACAGAGACAAGAATATTCAAATTACTTCTCGTGCACATCGCATTCTGATTGGTTGCTGAGTAAAATCATCCATTCATCAGCCAATCAGAAAAGAGTAGCCGAAACGTTTGTTCGTAGACAGGCGCGTGCGAGAATTTTGAAAACACTACAACAGTGTCCACGTGTTATTGTAATTCACTAGGTCACAATGATGGCCGATATTATTTTGAAAACAATACAACGATAGTGTGTCTTTTGTGGTTTTACAACTGATTTTTTGATAATTGTTAACTTCATCCACTAGTTATTGACATACTATTTTCGCTATAAAACTCTTTCGTTTCACATATTCAATCTAGGAAAATCCATAAGTCTGTGAATTCCCAGCATCCTGAAAAATTATATCTCAAAATACTTTAAGAGCGTAATAACAGTCTTTTCATTTCCAATAGAAAAGACATGGCCCAAATCATTCATTTCCGGTCCCATTCAATAACTCATTTCCTTCTTATGCTTGGTATCCTCGTCACGTTGTCAATGTCCCTACCCATCGGTCAGAGCAAATATTTATCAAGTGAATAATCAATTTACGAAAGAGGCAAGGGACATCTTGAGGATTGTATCGTTCACCTAACGACGTGTCGGGGTCTTCCTCTAACAGATTTCGGAATTAATTCAAGAAAGGTGACGTAATTCCCCGGACAACTAAATTTAACATGATTCAGTGCTGAATTTCATGAAATATTAAAATGTTCCGGCCACCTTTTTCAATCTTGACAGCGGCATTTGCGAAAGGATTTGCATGTCTCTGTGGGAAAAACTGAATTTTGACAAAGGACCGCTGAATAATATGAATATTTCGTTTGGATTTGAAGAATATATTCGGTAATTGGAGAAATAGTAAAAAAAATACGGAAAACATCTGTGTGTTGCAATTGTCCACAGGAAGTGGATGATCATTCACGGGTCTGGCCGTTTGTTTGTTACATCTATTTATTTCAGAGATTGTTCGAGAAAGAATTTGGCATGATCATAAACCTTACTCAGCAAAAAAAATAATGTTATTATTTCGAATTATTTGAAATGCAAGTATTTTGAGTTTTAGGGATATTTATTAGATCCACTAAAGCATTACCAATAATTTGATGGATGGAAAGTGTAATGTCTAAGCCAAAGAATTTTTTTTTTCATAAAACAAAATATTTGGTCCATTATATCATTCAATTGCTTCCCAAGTGGCATTTTCAGTGGTCGGAACGTAGCGGCCACGATTCTAAAAAACTTTGAGGTGTTTGACCACTGCCACGTTATATACACGGTTCCATCACGCGGCGGCTATCAAAATGGAGAACACTTTTCTTATGGACGCTCCCGGATCTCAAATAGCCACATTCCAAGCACGTTGTGGTCATCTGTCAAAAACGTGGATATGTAGTGGCCGACACCATACCATAAGACAGAAATGAAAGTGACTCATTCTTAGCTTTAGGGTGCCCAAGAGAGGCAAGGGAAGAGGGAAGGAAATTCCAGTGGCGGAAACAAAAATGCAATGCAACAAATAACCCAATAATCCCGCAAGCACGACTATGCAGTGACTGACGTCACTGACTATTATTTCCGTCTTGTGGTATAAACTCGTTGAACAACTGACTGCGCTTGTGTAATTATACGGGGCTTGTGGCTCAGTGGCAACAGCGTTGGCCTTGTGTCGACTGTTTCCACCCGGCTCGGGTTCGAATCACGCAGCTGGTGAAAAAATTTTTCAAGGTCCCAAGAGTGGTTTCGGATCCCACTATAAAAGGTGAGGTCCCCGTGATTTTAACTCGTACAAGTTTTCATTAACTTCTGAGGGTTGTTCAAACAACTAAGAAAGCGGTAAAAAACAATTTTACAAAAAAAATTTACCTAGAGTTGTTTAAGAATGCATTAGGTTCAACGGTTAGATATCACATACAGGGTGTAACCAAATAAGTGCGGAAGTTTTCAGGGGGTGATTTCTTGTCGGAAATTGAAGTGGGTTTTTCATGTCAACAAAAGCTCTCAGGCCTTCCCTTGAAAAGTTACACGCTTCCAAAAAGGGGATTTTTCTTTCTTGAAATTGCTGAAGATTTGAAGAAAGGGCATTTTGTGACCATGTTCTACCGATGAAAAAGCTACCTATGAACATTTTTTTATTTTGTTGTGATATATTTTAAGGAGTGAAACATGCAATCCCTATTCCATTTTTTACCAGAATTGTTTAACGAAACCAAATTCCTCAATTTATAAAAATGTGTTGAGAAGAACGATTCATTGCAAAACTTTTTTAACTCCAGTGTTGTGTCCGTAAAAGCAATAGTTTCCTGAAAAAAAAACAACATTGTGCATGAAGGGATCATCTGTAAATGGAATCGAAAAAATCTAGTAGGTGGCTGTCACGTTTTGTTTGCAGAACTTGTGACTTCAGTCGTAGTATTTTGAAATCGAAGAAATCTAGGAGGTGGCTGTCAAGTCGCTTTGATTTCTATGTGGTAGTTGATAGTTCAATTGTGTCTTCAATATGAATAATTACACTAACGCTGAAATGGCCGATATGCATTTTATGTACGGTCATGCCGATGGGAATTATTTGGAAGCTAGACGGCTCTATGCAGAGATGTATCCTCAGCGCGTGATACCTCATCACACAATTTTTGCACATCTTAACCAATATCTCTGTGAAAGAGGGATTTTTAAAAAACTAACAACTGATTGTGGTCGTCCACGAGTAATAAGAACGGTGGCACTGGAAAAAGAGGTTCTCAATATGATTGAAGATCGGCCGGAATTAAGGACAAGACAAATTGCTAACACACTTAATGTTAGCAATAAACTAATCTGGAAAATTTTAAAGGATCACCAATTGTATCCTTACCATATTCAACGGATCCAGGCACTTTTTCCGCGAGATTTTTCCCATCGAGCAGACTTTTGTCAATGGAGTCTTCAAATGATAACCCAAAATTCTCAATTTTTCAAGGCAATCAAGGCGAGCGATTACAAATTTCCATAACAAACATCTATGGGCCGAAGATAACCCACATGCAATTCAAGAAGGTCGGTATCAATATGAATTTTCACTTAACGTGTGGGTCGGAATTATTGGAGAAAATATCATTGGACCGTATTTTCTACCGTTGAGGCTAACTGGTGCAACCTATACAAATTTTCCCAGGAGCAGCTTTCCATTTTACTTGGAAATGTTCCACTAGCTATTCGACCACGAATGTGGTTTATGCACGATGGTGCGCCTGTCCATTTCAGCATAACTGCTTGTCAGTACTTGGACGACGTGTATCCAAATCGTTGGATAGGCAGAGCAGGACCTCAACCTTGGCCTCCCAGATCCCCAGATTGAACCCCTTCGATTTTTGCATCTGGGGTCACCTGAATACCTTGGTTTATATGACCCCAATTGAATGTGTCAATGATTTGAGGAATCGCTTTATTGCAGCGTGCGAGATAATCCAAAATACACCAGGAATATTTCAACGTTTGCGCCAGTCTATGAGATGAAGACTTGATTCCTGTCTAATGGTTGGAGGTGGTCATTTCGAGCAGTTTTTATAACTCCGTTCTGTTTGATCTTGTTGCCGTTTTTTTGTTGTAATACACATAATTTTGTTTTGTTTGTATTTTCAATTTGATATTCTATTGAAACAAAACAGGGTACTGGTACATGCCTACATTAAAAGTCAAAACAAGCGGAATAATTCCAAAGCGTAAGCGTGTAAGCTTTCGTTTACATGAAAGACCCTCTCTGATTTTCGACAAGGAATCACCCCCTAAAAACTTTCGCATCCTGTATAATGAGTGATGCTACGAGGGAGTCAGTTCGATATTAACGAGTCAGTCCATATTTGCAGTAAGGGCCAGCTAAGTTATAGAATGGAATTCCTACTACATTATATATTTTATATTCCCCCAATAAATTCATCCATTAATTTGTAAAAACTCAATAAACAATAAAAAATGTATTGATAAAAGATAAAAAATGTTGGATATATTTATTATGTTATTAAATGTTGTATATTTGTTTTTGGATTCTGAGTTATCACAGAAGTCATCTTGAGCTACCAACCCCTTTTAAGGCCCTTGGGCAATATATTTATGACATTTGGTGGAGGCGCCTAGTTTTCGATTTCGGAGGTTTATTCTCTATAATAAATCACTTTCAAGTACCTCGAGCTAGTTTTTGACATTTTATTAAATGTGTTTTGGTCAAATTTTGTTGAAAACCAGATGATGATAACTATGAAAGTAATTTTATGGTAATAATTTCAAGTATATTATTTAAGTGTACTAATGGGTATTTTCCATGGCTAGAATTTCAATTTTGTGTTGATAAATTGGAGATAATTTTTTTCATGTGATGCATCAAAATAGATTTGTTCAATTCAGTTTTCATACAGAAAAATTCAGTTTTCATACAGATTTTTTTTTCGAGATTCTAGAAGTAATTCCAGCACGTTGAGCATATATCATTTTTGGGAAACTTCTGATGAGCATTTGAAGATTCCATTTTTAGTGGGTTGAAAATGAGGATTCTAATAATTTTTTATTTCAGTAGGCACTTGATTCGAAAACGCATGAAAGTGCATAAGTCTGGAAGTTTTCTATTGAAGCATTTTTTTGGAGTATAATATAAATTAGATTCGCATAGACAGTAGGCAAGTAAGATAATTAATTTTTTCGCAGATTGGAATCAAGATGATTTTTGGAGAAATATTCAATGGGAATTGATGTAGTAAGAATTCGAAGTGAATAAATATTATGATAGATAAAATTATGATTCCGGTTGATGGAGAATCATATGAGATATATAAAAAAAATGGGGAAAATTCATAGTAGCACGTTTATTATGTAGAATTTCAGGTATTTATTCAGGTAGTAATTTATTTCACTCGTTTATGACATATTCACTTTTTTAGAGCTGATGATTTCATCGTTTTTTCTCAAAATAAGAATTGAAATATATTTTGAGTTGATATGTCTTTGGAAAAAATTGGTGTGGGAATAAAGAAAAATATAAGTTATCTCAGTTGGCCCTTGATTTGAAAATGTAGGTATACAGAAGCACATTGAAAAGTAAAACAGTTTCTCATGGGTTAGTAAATGGCAAATTTCTGGTTGAAAAATACAAACATGTATTTATTCTTTCAGTGATGGTATGTTCAAAACTTTGTAGTTTTTTGGATTTTTTGAGTAAGAAACGAAATAAAATGTGGTTTATGCATGACGGTGCCCTGGCACATTTCAGCATACAAGCGCGAGAATTTTTAGATCAAACTTTTGGCAACCGTTAGATAGGTCGGGAAGGGCCTGGACAGTTTGAATTTTTTTCTGTGGGGACATCTATAATCCTTGATTCACCAGACACACCTATCCAAAATGGAAAAGAATCAAGTAATCGAATAATTAACTCTTGTAGAACGATTCAAAATACTCGAGGAATTTTCCGAAGAGTGCGCGATTCAATGAGAAGATGAGAAGAAGGTGGATATTTCGAACATTTATTGTGATTTTGATTCAGATTCATATCTAGTGTTCCGTTGTTCATTGTTTTTCAGAAATTACCGTTTGAAATGTTGAATAAAAAAAAGTTTTCAAAATGGTTCCACCTTTTGACAAATACATGCATTGATTAATTTAAATCAAAATATCTCGAGAACGGCTGCTTGTAGCGACTTTCGAAAAGCATACCTTTTTCACGTAAAAATGATAGAAAAAACGATTTTTCTTCTTGAAAATTTGATACGTACATGCACGATAAAGTTGTGACTCCCCTAAAGAGACAAAGACCTGTAGGCAGCGCTCCCTACAATTAAGGGCCAAACTAATGGGTACAATTCCCTCCAATTCGTTCCAATTTTCCTACGAGATACATATCAGTTATCAAAGATAATCACACAGTACTTTCCAAAAAATCAATATCAGTTTCTCTATCACCTTCTTTGGATTACAGGAACAATGAACCTATGGATTCTTTGTTAAACATGAGTGAGCATGCCATACCAACAAGAGACTCCCTTTCTACATTTGGCCTAAGAGGACTGAAGAATGTAGGAAATACCTATTTTATGAATAGCATGATCCAGTGTCTCTCGAACACAAAGGTTTTGTTGGAATTTTTCAAGAATTGTTTTTGTATGGAGGATTTGAATACTACTACATCAAGAATGAAAGGAAATTTAATGAAATCTTTTATATCTTTGATGGAAAATATCTGGAGTCCTGATTCTTCTCGGGAAATGGTGGATACTTCACATTTCGTTCGTCTATTCAGAAATTTTGCTCCTTCCTTCGATCATAACGTCCCAGCAGATTCGGAAGAATTTCTAAGATACCTTCTGGTAGGTTTACATGAAGATTCAAACAAGGCGAGTGCAGATATTCATCCATCACCAAACGATTTTGTTATCACGAATGATAATCAGAAAGCTTCAATTTCTTGGACAAGATATCTGTCTACTAATAATTCCAAAATTGTGGATACATTTGCCGGTCAGCTGAAGTCTATATTGAGATGAACTTTTTGTAATTACTGCTCCGTTACTTTTGAACCTTTCTGGGTACTTTCAATCCCTATTCCAGACTTGCCAAACGAAGTCGTGAATTCACCACAATGTATTGAACTGTTGACAGAAGAGGAGACTTTGACTAACGATGCGAGCCCATACTGTTCAACTTGTGGAATGAAAAGGGAATTCAACAAGATGATTCGTATACAAACATTTCCAAAAATTTTAGTTATACATTTTAAACGTGTTTCTTCGACTGATGGCAGTAAATTGGACAATGTGATTAATTTTCCCATACAAAATTTGAATTTGGACCAATATTCTGCTCAGGATGGAATGAATACTCTTTATTATATCTACGCCATATCTAATCATAGCGGCAGCATTTCCAATGGACACTATACTGCATATTGCATACACCCTTATTCTAATTGTTGGCACCTCTTCGATGACTGCCGTGTATTTTCCAAGATTGATTCTCTCAGCTCCCAGGGAGCATGTGTCCTTTTTTATGAGAAAGTTTTCCTCCAACTGAAACAGCAAATGCGCCATCACTTCGAGTCCCGGGCTTCAATCAAGATTTTCATCTTGATATTATTTTATATTTAAAACTTTACCTTTGTATTTTTTAATTCTGAATAAAGTTTTTTACGTCAAAAAAAAAGATACAATTTGAATTTCTCATTTTAAAAAATCTTCAAATACCAATTTTTGTCCAAATATCAACCTAATTTTAAAAATTATTTACGATGAACCAAAATAAAAAAAACAGCACCCTGTATATGAAAAATGAAGGCCTTGCGGATCCATGCTTGTAGGAACTTTTCACCGCTTCAGTAACTGAGGAATCGTCCTGTAAAATATCGGACACTTATAATATAACACCCTGTATAATGGGTAAATAATGATGATTATGTGTTGAATTGTTCTCGAAGTCTCGAGATGTATTCGTGGTGAGAGAAATTACGATTTTGAGAAAAATGCAGGAAAACAAGCCTGCGATTATTCTCCAAGATATTTAGCGAATTCATGGATTGTACCCCCAAAAAGGTGGACTAGCCAAACACCGGAAGCCCCTGGTGTAGTCAACCAGCAATCCTTCATGAAATGTCTGATGTCACCGTTTTATTTGAGTTGGTATTATGGAAAGTAACAGACAAATATCATTAGACTGAAGAGACTCTTACAATTTACTCTAACCATGATAATAGCTGGAAATATGTCTTGGAATATGGCGTTTTTGTTCATTAGAGTCTGGGAGAAGACGTGAACAATATATAGAAATAATAAAGTTGAGAGGATCAAGTAGGTCATGTTATCAAGCAAAAAGTGTAATTTCGGCAGTTTGAGATTAATTGATGAAACAATGTTGAACATACCGTACATATGGACATAGTTTTTTATCCAAAGTTTCCAGAAAAAATATCAATTTCTCAAAGAAGATTATTTAATATATCACGGGAAAGACTATTGGAAAGTTATTTCACTTTCAAACAAGTTTTATTTTCAATTCCAAATTGGATATTATTCTCATTGAAAATGAACAATAGGTGTATGTTGGTCGCACAACCATAAAAAACAACTATTTCCCTGGCTAATGCCTCGACGGACGTTGAATCACATCCGATGGATAAACGTGCAAAGTTCTACAAGGTACTTTGCCAAAGTTTGTTGCGAAATGGATAAACATTCACCACTTGACTCAAGCTGACCACCTGTAGACCGGTTTCGGGGTATCTGCCCCTCATCAGTACATGGTAGGTCAAGAAGAATGATTTATGTCTGCGTTACCTGATTGAAACAATTAATGCCAATCAATTTCAAAGTATTTGCTGGGATCGAATTAGCAGAATGGTGCTAACGCCATCTCAACTCAACTATTGCAACTAGAATATCACCAACTTTGAATGTCATCCTGAGTCCCAGGATAGAAATATCTGCAATAGAAGACAGATATCTGTAACTTTCTTGATAGCAAGCCATTATTTCATTAAAAATGAAAAATGTCTTATTTCTCAAGACAGCTGACTACAGAAACCTATACAGTAGGTGTATGTTGGTCGTATAACCACCAAAAAATAACTATTTCCCTGGTAATGCCTCGACGGATGTTGAATTATATTCGATGGATAAACGTGCAAAGTCCATTTGCGTGATTGTTGCGAAATGGGTGAACATTTACCATTTCACTCAAGTTGACTACCTGTAGACCGGTTTCAGGGTATTTTTAGTTTTAGTAGTTGCATTGAGATGGCGTTTCCAACATTCTGCCGATTCGATACCAGCAAATACTTTGAAATGGATTGACATTAATTGTTTCAATCATGCAACGCAGATATGAGGGGCGTTGTAAAGATAGTTCTAGGTTTAATAGTTATTGTTGGATATATTTATTATGTTATTGAATGTTGTATATTTGTTTTTGGATTCAGAGTACATGATCTGGTTATCACAAAAATCATCTTGATCTACCAACCCCTTTCAATTCCCCTTAGGCAATATATTTATGACAATATCTTCATTACAAGTTAGTAAAGAGCATCCCACGCTTTTTTACATAGGAGGAATTTTTTTAAACTAAAATTTTATTTATAACTTCTCAGTCCATATTGCTACAATAGAATGAAATAGACTACGAGAGAAAAACTATTCTATTGATTTGTCCACATGGGATGTTTTTCCACATGTTCGTCCATATGGGAAGTGTTTACTAAATTTTGGTGAACGTGCCTAGACCAGCCAGGACGTTTTTCATATCTTTGTAATAAACATGATTTTTTTCTGATGACTTTGCTGAGACTGCCCAGGTCATAGCTATGAAATTATTGTATTGTTATCGGTTTTTAAAGAACGTATGCAGAATTTCAAATAGCTCGGACATCTGGAAGGGAGTGAAATTCAATTTCAAAGATTTCGTTGTATTAATTCATACATACAAGTGGAGCTAATGAAGCGTGTATGAAAAGATGTGCAGGTTTCAAACCGTGATAAAATTTCATTATTATTGTACAACTGATTCCCTTTCGGGAATAATAAGATTTTTTTCAACCCCGACTTTTGGGTATACAATTCTGTAATAGTGTTCATAGACTGGATGCGTTCTACTAGTAGCCCACCGAAATTGAGATACAAAGTAAAATTATCCAGGAACATTAGTTTAGTTTCCAGGAATCTCTTTGGAAAAAAACAGGTTCCTGTATATTATTTCTCTTTGGAGAACATACGAGTATTGTGTAGAATGAGCTCATGAAAGGATAACATATAATAACATAGAATAATTTATGTAGGTTTCAGATTTCTCATTTATTCGTGAAATCCGTGTATTCGATATAAGATCCACGGTTGTGACGGTTCTCTTCTATTAGAGAGACAAAAATCCATCGAAGGAAAATTTAGCTGAAGATCCAGCCTAAATGGGGTGACTTTCATAAACTCAATTAATAAGGCAAGTGACATCTTGAAACTTGAGAACATTGAATCCTCGATGAACAATAAAGACAAAATATAGAGGTTTTAGATTCTGGGGGTGTCTTTCTATATGAGCTGTGTGTGGTGAAAAATTCTTCTGATAACAGGCTGTATGTCTATTATATACCTGAGGAGTATAGAGCTGACTACTTTGGCAATATTTACAAAAAATAATCAAGCAGATTTATTATGAAATAATGGTTCTGATGTACACTCGGTCACATGTCTTGAAGTGGTATATGTTTGATATACAAATGTTGGGAAAAAAAAAACTGTTGTAAATATGGGTTTTTACTCAATGAAATTGTTGAATAACTTCATTGTGAAAAATACAGTATTGACAGTGAACAACTTTTTTTTAGTATCTAACGTAATAACAATACATTTCAAATGAATTATTATTTCAACAAAAACTTATAACACCCTGTATCTCAAGCATTCACATTCACTGTAGGACATGTATTTTGATTGGGGAACAGATCGATAATTTGCACAATGAGTTTGATACGGGGTGATAATTAACCCTAATTTTTCAAACAGTATCAAGTTTTATTCCGGAATATTGAGCTAGGTCCCTACATAGGACTATCAAATATCCAAATTATAGTTGTAACTACCAGCTCCTAGGTTAAAATATAAAAAATATAACGATTTCTTTTAATAGCTCTAACTTTGCCACATGGTATGGACGTTTGTGAGATAAAAGTGTTATTCAGTGTGTAAAATTTGATGCCAGCAACACAGAAACGGGAACATGATTTATTTCAAATCGAAAAACATAACATTTGTGCTGAAATTATTCTCAGAGTCGAAATACAATTTTCCATTGACAACGAAAATATATCTTTCTAACGAATATCACCGCCATATTAATTAGTCCCAAAGCAGCTTACGCCGATAATTCATTTGTTAAATTGCCCCGTGCGAATTGCAAACTGAACTTTTGGTCAATGAATAGGGTCCATTCGCGGAGAGGAGAAATTGCGAAAGTTTTAATTGGGATTAAACGCTTCGACGACGAATCCTTGATTTATGGGTATCCGAATATATTTCCGATATGGATCCAGTTATTGTTCTTCACTGATAGGAATTATTTATTCTGATGATCTGACATGAAGTGATTATCAGTTTTATTGATTGAGTGAGTGAACAAAATTTTCGAAGTTGACCTATTCTCACTTTTATCTGCATTTTTCATCAACAGAGGAGGAGGAGGTTCAAAAATGATATTGAAAAAGTGCCATCTTCTAAAATTATCGGGGATAATACCATAAGTGCTTTAAAAATTACCGATAATTCTGAAAAAAGTGTTTTTTAAAAACTGCACAAGTTTATTTTTTTCGTTGTTGTGAAGCATAAATTACCCGACTCCGGAAGAGGAGGGCAATTTTTTTAAACAAGGAAAAAAATAACCGAATGCAGTTTTTTCAAAAAAACACTTCTTTTCAGAACTATTTGGTTAATTTTCAAAGCACGAATGGTATTCGGTAGAAAATTTCAACAATACAAGAAGATTCATATCATTTATTGTTATAGTTGATACTATAATTATTGTAAGTAATATCGTCACTGCAGTTGAATTGTCACCTAGCGCGCTGAATTACAGCGATAATCCACATAATAGGTGGATTACCGCTGTAATTCAGCGATAATTCCACATCTCTTATGGACATTTTAAAACATGAGTGAAATTTTCGGGGATAATACCATACGTGCTTTAAAAATTAACGATCATTATGAAAAAAACCTGTTTTTTTAAAACTGCACGAGTTTATTTTTTGTTGTCGTTTCAAAGCATAAATTTCCCGACTCCGAAAGAGGAGGGTAATTTTTCGAAACAACGAAAAAAATAAACGAGTGCAGTTTTTTACGAAGGCGTAGAAGTGCCACACTTTTTTTTATTTTACAATTCCGACTTGTAAGTCGGAATTCCGACTTACGAATCGGAATTCCGACTTGTATCTCGGAATTCCGACTTGTATCTCGGAATTCCGACTTGTGAGTCAGAATTCCGAGTTGTATGTCAGAATTCCGACTTGTAAGTCGGAATTCCGACTTGTATGTCGGAATTCCGACTTATGAATCGGAATTCCGACTTGTATCTCGAATTCCGACTTGTAAGTCAGAATTCCGACTTGTATGTCGAATTCCGACTTACAAGTCGGAATTCCGACTTGTACTCGGAATTCCGACTTACAAGTCGGAATTCCGAGATACAAGTCGGAATTCCGACTTGTATCTCGGAATTATCACTTTTCTCACCACGGCTAAACAACAGTTGGTAGGCCTTTTACCTCAGATAGCCGGTTCAGGCAATAGAGCCACTAGCCATTGCTGTCTAATTTCAGTTTATTCAATGGTCATTGTTATGATTGTTGATCATTGTAAGAAAATAAACAACAAAGTATCAAAAAGCAATTATTTCCTTTATTCACGAAGACTTAATTTTACCTGGCCTACGAGAAATAACTTATACTAATGTGAATCTTCAAATATTCACGGATAATCATGGATAGATAGATAGAACCTCACTTTTTCCTTGAGAGTGAATTTTTCTTTTATGGTTCAAAATAAACTGAAATAAAGTTCTTCAGATGTGAGATACGTTATTTGTGATATTGTTCATGGACCGGATGTGCACTATTGAAGTTTATTACCTGCTGGAGATGTCAGTGTTCAAGATATGCCCTGAAACTGGATCCTTCCTCACTCCAAGCTCTATCAGGAACTCCAATACCATAAATCAGGAACCATACATATGCAGAATTCAGCTTTGGAGACTTGGATATGTTGTATAATTAAGGTAATATTGGTATTTCTCTTCTAATGTTGGAATTATTTCATTTTTTCTTTCTCCCAAAATGTTGCGTGGCATTCCCTTGTAAATTTATTTTCGATCTCCTTGTGGCTTTGTTTGTTGCTCCCTTGGATACCAATTTTCCCTCTTCTTTTTCATTTGAATGTTTGAATTCGCGCACCAAATTGTCACATTTCACTGTTTGGGTTCATCTTATATAATTTATATATACAACTATTTTCTCATTCTTATTACTATGTACATATTTCAATAATAATTGCTTATGACATCAACCCGCTGTTATTCTCTCACAATTTCCAATTTTCCATATGACCATCTATTCCCTGATTGGCTAATCTCATCAAGAAGTTTGCTGTTCTACCATTGGTTAGGTACAATTTCATATACTGTATGTTTTAAATTTATAAATGTGTTGATCACTTTTTATTCATGAAAATTTTGTAACTCTAGACTTTTTGTTGTCTTTTTACCAATTATGGGTTATAATCATTATGACAGTGTATGAAATTGATTGTGTTATAGTATTTTGACATTTTTATCTATCCATATTATACATAGGCTTACAAATAAATAGAACTTCCAAAATTATGTCAAAACAATCTCTTGAAACTAATAACTATTTAGTATTTATTCTTTTTTTTTGTGAGTTTTTTTCTTTTAAAGCTTATAACTGGCATAACATAATATAACAATATATATATATATATTATTATATAAATATACATATATATATATATATATATATATATATATATATATATATATATATACAGGATGTATCAACGTGGGTGGACGATAGCTGCTTCCCTATCTGAGATAAGAAAAAATAACTCAAATAAATGTTATAGGAAGCACTGAAAGCTATGTTTCAAAAATAACTTTCAGCATACAGGGTGTTCGATAAATGTGTGACTCATCAAAGTTATGTTTTTTGAATGAAATATCTTATACATTTTCACTCGATTGAATTCCTTTGGAAGAGTGTTTCTCAAAAAGGGTGGTATACCAGGTGATTCGGGAGTTATGTTGCAATTTTTGTTACAAAATGGATTCATTTGACACCATATATATATATATATATATATATATATATATATATATTATATATATATATAATATAATATATATATATATATATATATATTATTTATATATATATAATATAAATATATATATATATATATATATATATATATATATATATATATATATATATATATATACAGGATGTATCAACGTGGGTGGACGATAGCTGCTTCCCTATTTGAGATAAGAAAAATTAACTCAAATAAATGTTATAGAAAGCACTGAAAGCTATATTTCAAAAATAACTTTCAGCATACAGGGTGTTCGATAAATGTGTGACTCATCAAAGTTATGTTTTTTAAATGAAATATCCTATACATTTTCACTCGATTGAATTCTTTTGGAAGAGTGTTTCTTAAAAAGGGTGGTATACCAGGTGATTCGGGAGTTATGTTGCAATTTTTGTTACAAAATGGATTCATTTGACACCAAATATATAGAAATCAATAAGATAATTTTTCCACAATATTTTCAAAAATAGTGTATTTTAATTTCCTATTCATAATTTTACCGAATAGCGCTTTTTCCATACAGGTGTAACCAAACTCGGGAGCACTTTTTTCTCCGTTTTTTCAAATGGAGCAGCCTATAAATAAGGCTATACCAGAATACCACTATGTGTTTGCAGAAAACGTAGTGTTTGCCTACTTAATTTCCATTGAGAATGTATCTAATTCTCAAGGAAAGTATGAAAAAGTCATCATAACAACAATAAAAAAAAATTATTCAATGCTGGACAAAAGAGGTAACGAAGTAAACTCAAATGATTTAAAAAAGCGTAAATTTACAGGAGTTGTTCGAACAATCTCCCATTTTGAGCTATCTTCCGACATCATTTGAAGTTGATCTTGTAATAGAGCGAAAACTTCTCTAATCCTATTCTTTATATCTTCTAGAGTCGTTGGTTTCTCGCGTTAGACCTCTCCTTTATCATATCCCTAGAGATATAAATCTAGGGGCGTGAGGTCTGGGGACCTTGCTGGTCACTGAATGTGTCTGTTTTTTGGTATACATTCATTTCTGCGTCGGAATCTCGATTTATAAGTGGATATTCCGACATAGAGGTCATAACAATGAAAAAACATTGAACAAATGAGATTATTATAACATATATATATATATATATATATATATATATAAATAAATATATGAATATTGAAAGTTCGGGTTGAACCCCGTCTAGAATTTTTCATATCAAAATTGGCATAATCTTAGGGAAACGCGACATTAAAACAATTTTCACAGTAATTAATAGAATCTCTGATTTCCTCAGGTCTCCTAAAGATAACATAGCTAATGAGTCATATGAAATACTATATACTCCGAATGCCCTAGGACATATATAGGACAAAGTAACAGGCGAGTCACCAGTCGAGTTAACGAACATCAACTTGCTGTCCGATACTTAGACCCTTCTTCGGCAATCTCCGAGCACTATGACGAGACAGGTCACAGAATGGATGTCGACCACACCAGGACCATTGCCACTGAGGGAACACTGCAACCGAGTGTCATTCGTGAAGCCCTTGAGATCGAGTACTGCCTCAACGAACGCGATGATGGACGCAGACAACCCAATACTTTCTCGGCTTACTGCCAAACCAAGACGTGCCCAAAGTTCCGCTCCACTGAATTCACCTAGGTTAAATACTCCACATCCACCCTCTGATCCTCAGTTTCTTCGAAGGAAAAGACAGAGGAAGCTAGTGGCCAAACCTGGGGAGTAGGCAGATTGGGACCCCTGTGCCGAGTTACAAAATCCTGAACCCCACCTGAGTGACTACAACCTAGGAGTAGGCAGATTGAGACCTCGGTTGGAAATCATTTTATTTCCTAAGCGACAACACCTGAGGAGTAGACGGATTGAGACCTCAGAAAAAATCACATTCCTACCTCAGTGACTATAGATTAGGAGTAGGCAAATTGGAAATCACTTCCCTCTTTTGCTCTTATCAATAACTTATATGTGAATATTTTTTTCCCTTTTCTTGAAAATGGCTCCAAAATGGGAGCCGAAGTTACCAAATTTCTAGACGCGTTTCAACCCTAACTTTCGATACTCATAATAATTATGACTTCGGAAACCTATCCGAACACACATATATATATATATATATCTGATAACTTGCCTGAAATAGACGGGTTAATGGTTGCCCACTATTTTTCAAATAACTCCGATTTCTTGGCCGCCGAGATGCGAAGAGTAAAAATGCAAAAGTAAGTATTACTTAATACCATTTTACATTTTATCATGAATCTTTTTATCCCAATAAGTACATATTTCTCATTACTAGTGTTTTACAAATGTACGTCATACGTCATGTTGATACTATGAACATCTAACTTGACATTAAGTTCCTGAGGAGGAAGAATGCGTAGGTATTTGTAACATGGTGGGACTTATTAAAAACAATACTGTGTTATTGTACCTACATAGTTTGGATCATGACTTATATTTTGTATTTCTTTAATATATAGTGTAACAAAAAATTAACATGGTAAACCTGACCTGAACATTATGTACCAGAGGTACAAAACTTTTTGAAATTTGAACCCATGAAATATGTTTTTCATAAGTAGGTTATTATTAGGATGCACGCGACTATATCTATTAAATATTATTAAGCTAAGATGAAAAACCTCTCATATTAATTTCCTCTCTCATGTGATCGTGGATAAGTGCATTTTTATGTATTTTTTTTCTTTTATATTGGATGAACTTACGTTTATTTTATTTTAGATCGGCTAGAAACAGCTTCGACGACGACGCTATTGGATATGCAAAAGTTAAAAGAGATATTTGTACAGTGAAATGCCGAATCACCCCAGAACATCATGATTTGCATCCATTTCTTTCGACTTTTAGGTTCGAAAGCAACAATCAAAAACAACTTTTCGGGTGCATTAGTAGTTTTATTTAAACGCTTTGGCACAATACACAATTTTCTAGTTTCTGGATTCGACATTTTTATTAATTTTCGACGCAAACTTCATACACACAGCTCGGAAGTAGAGCACGCACTGACAGACCGTTGTAAAGTGACGTCACAGCGGCCGATGACTCCGCGTCGTTGCACGCCTGCTAAACAATTAAATATCTCGGAAACTCTAAGACGTATCAAAAAAATATTTTCACGGTATTTTTTCATTTTTAATGGAGTGTATTGTAAGGTAAAAATCAAAAGTTGGTGATATTCTTCATTCCACACCTCTTATGGACATTTTAACACATGAGTGAAATTTTCAAAATAATCGATTTTCAATCTTGTTTTTAAATTGAAAAGCTTCAAGAAAATTATCACATCTTATTATTCTCTTTAATGCTTTTCACACGAGACTTTTGGGTTTCCATTGGATTCTGTTCATGATTCAAAATTACATTGGGACTTGAATGGTGCTTTGATATTGTTGTGGATAATTGTTGAATAGATGTGATTTAGGTTTGTGCACATGTTGATTATCAATGGTAATTTAACGAGTGCAATAGAAATTATCGATAATTTTTGGGAAATTTGCCCGAATGCATTTTTAGTTAAAAAAAAGCAAGTCCAAGTCCTGGAAAATAGATACAGCGATGGAAAAGAGATACAGCGATACAAACACAAATAATTTTGAACGCTTGCTTGAAATTTCGTAAAATATGTCGCGATTTGGAGTAGCAACGCTAGGGGATTGTTCAAAATATTGAAATTCTTACCCCAAAAAACACCAAATGGTCTGAACCTTCGATTTGGAGACAATTTCAAGATTTTTTTGCTGAAAAACACTTAGTGCAGCTTTCAGTAGTTCACCCCTCTGTTAACTTTTGAACGCTTCGACGTAGAAGAATACAAAAAAATATATTATATGGTATCACCGATAGTACTTTTTGAAATATAATATATTGTGATTGCCCGATAGATGGCGCGGGGGGACACATCAACTTCAAAATTGGTAACAGCATGGGGGGTCATGAGGCACATCGTTGGAAAGATAATTCAATTCTTTTTCCAAACATTTTTTTTTTTTCATTTCGTTGATATGTGACTGTGCGGCTTTTTATGGTCCCCTCCCCCTCATAACTTTTGAACGGTTCGACGTAGAACAATAAAAAAAAGGTATTGTATGATATCACCGATACAACTTTTTGAAATAAACGACATTGTAATTGCCCAATAGATGGCGCGGGAGGCGGGCACATCATTTAAAATAACAGGGGAAGTCATGTGGCACAACCATGTGTGAAATACGAGGCAATTATAAATCATGTATTTTTCAGCTTTGAAAAAGACGTCAATAAAAGTCGAAACGTTGGCAATTTAGAAATCTCAGACAACTCATTACTGTGTCCTATTCCCGCTATCCCAAAACCCAAATCAAGATTGAGGACGTTAAAAACTAACAATGATTAGTAAACAAAATCACATTCGAAAAATATTGCGAGAAATACCGTTGAGAAATTTTCATCCATATTCAAAATATTTTTGAAAACGGAAACTTATACAATTCCCAGAACGTCGAAAGTATATGGAGAAGTATCTTTCAATTTTATATTTTTTTCTGGTAAGCGAAACGACAATTTACTGACTAACTGATTATTTTTCCATTTATTAAAAATTATTTGGTGTACGCAGTAACTCGTTTTCAGATTGAGAAAGGTTATAACGCAAAAAAATTGTCAAGAATGATTTAACATATTCAGTTATTTCATAGTGAGAAACATTATATGTTATTTTCAGTTAGTTTTTTGTTAAAAAAAAATTGAGACATTTAGTAGTTCCTTCAACATATATGTTGTTATCATTAGCAAATATATGTACCTCATGTGAGGTTTTATCAGTCTCCAGAAGTGGACGCAACGAATTTCAGTCGTAGATATCCTGAAGCCATTTGATCGGCATACTGCGCACCTTTATTGATTGATTCTTGTGGGGTGTTCTATCTCATTCATATGACGTATTATTTGATATATTGCAACGTGATTTAAATTAATTTTTGTTTTGTCTTTCATTCTCTAATTCAGGTTTATTGACTTTTGTTGGTCCGTTGATTGATATTACATCTGTCATCACAAAAATACTAATCCTTAAGAATAACATTTTCTAGATCGTGGACTTATGGCTGAATCAAACTCCTAATTTTTCTTGATATCATTTGGTATTTATCAGTTCCATTGTTATTCCAATGAATATTATGAATTCACGTTGGCACCCATTATTATGGCTGAATATATAAACGGTTTCGTTTAGTTGGATAAAAATAAAATAATTAATAAAAAAAACATTTTCAAAGACAAGCTTTTATTCAAATGTGCTAAAAAGGATGAAATAATTGCTTTGGATGTGCGACGTAGGATATTTCGTGAGTTATAATTTCAAAAGCTTGTCGCTTCTGTACTCAAACTGATAACTCAAAAAAAAATTATTAATTATTTTATTTTGTGCTTTTTAGTAGAGTACGCCTCAATCTATGCGTTTTTGTTAATGCATCGTCATCATGAGGCCTTTTTCCTGAAAGTTCTGAGCTATCTAGTCCTTCAATGAGGAAACCATCTGAAGAACAACTCGTTCGCCATCCTGGAGCTGCCATCTTCAATATGTGAATTCTGACAAAAAATCAAAATTTTCGGTATTCATAATCTCCGACCCCAAAAACCCAAATGAATTCATACAAATACGAAACTCAAATGATGCCAACTTGGAGCCATCATTTTAATTTCATGAATTTTGACGAAAAAATCATTCTTCAACCGCAAAAATCCCCACATACTAATTCTGACTAGAATCGAACCATAATTACAAATTCATAATCTCCGACCTCGAAAATCTCCACATACCAATTTCGAACAGAATGAGACCATAATCACAGAGATCGTCCATCATCTTGGAGCCGTCATTTTGATTTCATGAATTTTATAAATTTATATTATAATCTTCGATCCCGAAAACCCCCACATACCAATTTTGAATCGAATCGGACCATAATTACATTCGCCATCTTGAATTTGGGAATTTTCAATAAAAATTCATAATCTCCGACCCCGAAAATTCCCACAAACCACTTTTGAATATAATTGGACCATAATCAGAGAGATCGTCGGCCATCTTGGAGTCGCCATTTCCATTTTATGAATTTTGACAAAAAATTCATAATCTTCGACCCCGAAAACCCCCACATACCAATTTTGAGTTGAATCTCGTCCGCTATATTAGAGCCGCCTTTCCGTTTTTTTTTCTAACAAAAATTCCATAATGCATTTTTACAGGAACTATGAGAACCTACCAAATTTAAAGTTAATAGGGCAACTAGAAGTGGGTCAAATTCAACTCGCAAGACAGACACCGGGATAGGCGAGACTAAATAAAAGCTTGTAATTGTAAAAATATATCTGATTCCCAAATGAATTATCATCACTATAATGGATGAATTGCATGAGAAGATATTTCATAATGGGTGGGTATTAATTTTGTAAGTATATTATGAAACATCACTCAATTAGAACACTTTTACTTATTGAACGGAGACAAATACACAACCGATGGAATGAATCATAGAAGATAATTTTTTTTCAACCCATTATAACTTTTACATACAGTAATTTTCCATACAAATTAGGTTTTACCGTCACTTCCAATGGAAATGGATGGATTAATTCCTGGACCATCAATATGCTCATTGTACTTCCCCTACTTATACATGATCAGAACTGGGAAGGCCCAATCTTCTTCATTAAGTGTTTAATCTAATTTTCCATGAATTCTAGATATTGCCACAACTGGGCAGCCTGGACATGGAATATCTGGAACACTGGCATTGGAAATGTGATAATGTCTCCTCCACCTTCAGTGAGGATTGTCAAATCTATTCATTGAAGCCAAATGTATGTTCAGGCCAGAGAGCTTCTTGAGCTCACTTGAAGTATCAATTATCATTTGGTTTGGAAATCAATCAGGAAGAAATGATTCGTGAAATAGTTATTTCAAAATAACATTTTTGAACATAAAATCCACCTGTGAAGGTGAAATAAGGATCTTACGGTAGAATATATTATTCCAGCGCCAGAGGCAGAGGAATCATTATTGGATTTTGAATTTTGATATTATTCTAGTGAATGTTTTGAAAATATCGGACTGTCAACCGGGCATATATTAGTTTTGAATCCCAGGTTCATATGTATATTGATTGTGACTTTTGTGTTAGTTTGTTCGAATAATTCATTGGGAATGAACCGATTTTATGAAATCAATGAATAATCTTCGGATGTCATAATTCACTGGTTGTATTCTTACAACAGAAGATATTATAGTTGGGAGTTGCGACTAATCATTTTTGAGAAAACATTAAAAAAAATCTCAACAAAACTCTGCTCAAATTTCACAAAAAAGTAGTTTCCAATATCTGTGGCATTTTTACGGTTCATTCTGAACGACTCGAATATTTCTCTTCCTTAATATTCGTTGAGAAAAAACGAAATTTTGTTAGAAATATTTTATATGGAGGAAATATTTTATATGGAGGAAATGTTCAGACAACGTTCTCTAAGGGATGAACAATTTTACGACCTTCCGTGGATAGAAGATTCTGTAGAATCAAAAATAGATAGAAATAAATGATATTTTTTACGACCTATATGTTGTTCGCTGAATTTCTCTTTGTAAAATCGGAAATTATTGATTTATTCTCATACATCGCATGTGGTTTTCAGTAGTTATATCACAATGTGTCAATATTGTTGTAGAAATTCACGAGACCAAATTTCAAAAAAAAAATGGTCGAGTGGTATTTTTGCACAATATTGGCGGAAAAATATCAAAGTATAGTCTTCCCAAAATATCCAACACGGGTGATATATGACCAGATTATATATCGATCTAGCTATCACAAAAATACCTACACTTGAAAAAACTATGTTTTTCTAGGTTTTTCCGAATTTCTTCTGAGGAAGTGTTTCCTCAGAAGAAACTCCTTCATTTTTAAATTTGACAAGTACTGAATTATTTTGAAAGGTTTGGCGTAAACAATGGTACATGCCTACTTGTAGCGGGTATATTCGCGATTATACTAGCAACATTCGTATAATCATTCATAAAATCCATCATTTTATCGAATTCTGACAGAAAGTTGATAATCTTCGACCCCAAAAATTTTGAATAGAATTTTGGACCATATTCACAAAACTTGTTCGATATCTTGGAGCAGCTATCTTACTTCGACACAAAGAACATCCACATACCAATTTTGAATATGAGCGCCCCATAATCACGAAACTCCGCCACTTTTTGTTCTGTAACAAAAATATCATATAGATTGTCACCGGAATCATGAACACCTGCCAAAGTTAATCGGATGACTAGAAGTGGATCAAAATTCATTTCAAAAATTCAACCCAAACGTACAAATCGAGAATGAATAATAATCACGGAAAAGCAAACAAGGCAAGATGGATGAAAACACAATTTCACAAATATTGAATAAATAAGCTGGCAAAGAGATGCTACCCTACCCTGAGAAGGAAGTTTGGAAAAAATATTTCTCGTGTGACTATTATCAGTCAGGAAAAGCTTCCTTATATTGTACAGATTCAACCTCCTGACCCCGTCATTGATTGTTGATTTTTATTTATCCTTCCCCAAATTACTCTCCATGATACGATTATAAATAATCTGAAACATTCATTTTCTCTATATTGCTACTTCCGAAGGCGTCTTCAAAATCACATTCCTATTTCATTATAGGATAATAGGCACTGGATGAATGAAATCATTGGCGCTCTCTATCCGAAAACGGCTGTACTAAGAAATCAGTGAGAATCTTGGTGAAGTAGGAACTATTCCACGCTATATGTTTGAATTTGGCTGGTCGCTGCCCTTTCCGTGTTTCAATTTAATGTCCCAAACGAAATTGATGGGGTTTTAATCGCGAGTTGAACTATTTTCTTGAGTCTTTCGTTTGAAATAAAAAAAAGCATGTATTGGCTTATTTCCTTCAATTCCCGACAAAAAAACTCAATTTTCGAAAAGAATTCAATCTCAATATTTTCAATTGGTACTTCAACTTGAAACTGGTGAGGAGACTGCTCACTCGACAGTGTCCCCTGAGGTATCTATCAGTGAACTGTGGCGTTACTGCGAGAACTTTGCTGAAACTGCAGATCACCTGCTTTGCGACTGACAAGCGCTGTTTTGTAAAAGCCTTAAGTTCCTCGAAGGGGTTTCACTTACGCCCCCAGACATCAGGAACATCAGGAACATCAGGATAAACTTCGCAAGGAGTCTCGGAATCCCGGGTCTTGAATAGATGAACAAAATACCTTTCAGGTCGAGGTACGGAGAGGCTGATGAACCATATCGACCCCCTACAATCTACAACTAACAATCTATAATTAGTACTCGTTTCTGAGTTCACCTGCTGAATTTGAGTTCTCAAAGTGTAACCATTTCTCGATGCAACTTGAAATAACATGAAAAACATGAAACTTTCATTCAGATGATTTTTCTCTAAGATCTGCACAAAATATCATTTATGAATACTATTAATATGATGTGTTTAAACACATATGAGGTTCGTTCGTTTGTTCCAGTTAACAAATGTTCATCTTTCTTTGACTCTCCTAACTCATGAGTTTCCTTCTTCCAGAATCAGAGAAGAGTAGCTGACAAACGAACAAGATCAATATATCAAGTTAACTGATAGTAAGTTATTAATTTGTCTGCAAAGAGTTGTGTTTGTATGTATTTGTGAAGGGGGTTGGTAATGGAAAATCCAAAGGTATTGCAATAATCTGTGAAATTAACCTTTACGAGTGGATGTGTCAATGGATTTTCATTTTGTTTACCTCATCGTTGAAGACTCTAGCAAAGGTTGATGATAAATTCATTCACATGGAGTCCAAACGATGTTGCTTAAGAAAATCGCTACACTACTCTTCCGGATTTTGAAGGATACTTCCCTTATCGCAAGGACCATATCATACTCTTTTTCAGTTCAACGATAGATGGTGTTCTGTTGAGACCTCAGCAGAGACAAATCATTGTTCAATACAATATGATTAATTGAAGTGCAGTGCGACATATTACAACCCCAGCACCAACAAGCTATACATCATCCCATGGAGCGTCCATATATCTCATGTTATCGTTCGTACAACTCAAATAACGAAGTCTTGCCTTGAAAGTCTTGTTGACCTCGCATCTTTCAACGTTCCCTTGGAAAATCGATTGGAATCCGGTAGCTCCTAACGGCTTCATTTGAACATTATTAACAGTCCCTAAGGCCACTAAATCTTCATTGAGATGATTAACTGAATATTTATAGCTGAAATATATTACAATTTAAAATGAAAATCATTACCGAAATTGAAGTGGGGTTTGGAAAAGTAGGATAATGAAGGAACATTCATTAAGAAAAATGGAATATGGTAACAAGCGTAATATGGAAATTTTATACTATTAATCGTCATGGAATTATGATGCCTGCTGAAAGATTCGTGAAAAAAAAATCGTGTGCGTTCGGGGGACCCCCGTCAGGAACAAAGTTCCTTACGCTTTTTCTTCAACTCAATGCGAAGATTAAGATTGTTTATATTTGTATATTTTCGTCACGCGAAGAAAAAGCGTTATGCTCCCCCCATGGTTCCAAAAGATCCAATAAATCAATTTATATCGAGGTAGCAGAATATGTTGGCATGAATCTCATGTATCCACCATTTTGTATTCATTTTTTTTCAATATATTTCCCTTTGAAAGTTGACGTTTTCTATTCCACATTATACCATGTCATACTACACCTATATATCTTCTTCAAACTCCTCCACCACAGTAAAAGGTATTTCATTCCTGATTTTATTTTTGACATTCCTAGAAACCAATGGAAACCTTCAATTCAAATCATTCATGTACGTTTTGGCCAATCAAAACATTATTATACTGAACATTTCATACCAGTCATTTTCAACCAATCAGATTCTTTATTTCGACATTGTTACTATAGTAACCAGCCAATTTTCTGAAAATGTTTCATCCACATTAGCATGTAGACGTAAAATGTAAGTGGAAATTTTCCGTCACATGACAGCTATCATATAATTAAACAAAAATGATATTGAAATAATATTGACAATATTTTTTATTCACTTAATTTATAAGTTGGAAATATTACAACAATTTATCAAGGTGTACATTCTATAATATCATTAATTAATTTTAAATTCTTCAAAAATTCCACTTTTACCTCCTCTTTGCTAAGTGGTGAATAAAACACAGAACCGGTGTTTTTTTTAACAATATGCCTGTGTTTCATGAAATAAAAATAATACTGAGACACCAGTTTATTTCTTTGAGTATAAGATTTGTGTCCAAAAGAAGGCACAATATCACGCAGAATGTTGCCAATCTCTTCAAATAAGTTTTCTTGCTCAGGATTTAATCCACATTCTTCCACTAGGTATGTTAGATATTTTACATTTTTATGGTACATTTTGATGTGCTGTGATTCTTTGCAAAAGGAACACAATTCATAAGATTGAAAGTTCATTTTATTATCAATTTTTTACTAACTTATGATTGTATACAATGTTATGAGGAACTTATGATGCCACAAATAAAATATTGATTGACAGGAGTAGTGAATGTCAAATCCATGGCTAACTTTACAAAATATTTTTTTAAGCCCAACATACGCCAACAACATTCTATTTAGAATAAAGAATACAATATCCCAATTGCCTGAATTATTTGAAAAACAAATTATTTTTCTTAGAATTACACCTAAGAGAATATGAAAAATATTTGAGTATATATGTATAGGTATAGTTATATATTTTTTGCTGTATGTCACCTTTGTTTGTAGTCAATATTGACATTTTCCTGAAACCTAGTGGAAAAATTATATGAAATCAATTATTTTATATTAAATTTTTTTTACAGGGCACAGGAAAAATAAAAAGAAGAAATATCCCGCAATACAACATCCACTTTCATTTTTAATCAATATTGACATTTCCCTGAAACCCAGTAAGAAAATTGTATGAAAACAATAAATTTTATATAAAAATTTATCTGATATTATATATTTTATTTTACTAGGACACGGTCAAAATAAAAAAACATCTCCCGCAATACGAACGTATCCTTTAATTTTTAGTCAATATTAACATTTCCCTGAAACCTATTGAGAAAATTGTATGAAATCAATTGATTTCACATAATAGTTTATCTGATATTATATATTTTATTTCATTAGGAAACGGGAAAAATCAGAAAAAAATCTTCCCCAAAACTCCCATTACACGGAGCCTTCTATTTATTTGTGAATAACGTCAAAATAAATATTTACTTGATGTTTTCTATTTAAATATAATTCCGGTATAAAATTTTCTTACGGAATCCCCCACGTGCTTGAATTAATTGCGGGAAATTTATCTCGTACATGAATTTTTAAAGAAAATTCATGAATTCAAAAAATTTCCGGCAATAATTCATGCTCTAGGGAGATTATAAGTGAGAATAATCTACCTATAAAATTGCCGCGGAAATAATTTGAGGTATTTTGTTTTTATTGTCTGACAACGTATATTTTTAATTTGACGTCTGTCATCAATTCGCATGAAACGTGAGAAATGCATCAAAACCGGTTTCAGTACCTTGTATCATTGTGCGAAAAAATGTGTTTATGATCGTAACATAAAAAAATCATCTATAGAATACCACACGAGAGTTTGATAAAGTGGAAAATAATTCTCCAGATTTCTTTCTCGAATTATTTTCACTTTATTCTCACTCTCTTGTGGTATTACAACTGATAATACTAATCGTTATATTATATCAAATTGAAGTGCCACATATTAAATTAATCCAACTTCGGCTTACAAAAAACATAAGAAATTATGTCCAAATAAACTAATATAAAACATTTTTAAATACTAGCGTTCTAAAACGTATAAAAAAAATTTAAGTCATCGCTGACAATGATTTAATTAATTTTTGTTGAATTATTTGGTTTCAAAAAGCTTGTCGCGCGAAGTGTTCTTAAAAGTAGATACCAATTAATTTAATTGGATAATGATTGGTGCACAATGATTGGTTGGTAAGTAACAAGTATTAATTTCACGACAATTCGCTCGACAAGCTTTTAAAAACCAAATAAATCAACAAATATTAATTAAATCATTGTCAGCGATGACTCAAACTAATTTAATAAGTTTTAGTACACTGCTTGAATGATAGCTTGTATTTAAAAATGTTTTTTATTAATTATTTTATTTTTTGCTTTCAAGTTAGTTCGCCTTAATCTGTTCATGTCTAAAGAGCATCCTTATTACAAGGTCTCTTCCCTGTAAGTTTTGAGCTGAAAGTATTCATGATCTTCTACCCCAACAACTTCCACACACCAATTTTGAATAGAATCTGACCATAATCACAAAACACGTCCGCCATCATGAGGTCGCCATTTCGAATTCATAGATTTTTTGACAAAAAATTCATAATTTCCGAACCTGAAAACACCCACATACCAATTTTGTATAAAATAAGACCATAATCAGAAAACTCGTCCTCCATATTGAGGCCGCCATCTTGAATTTATGAATGATGACAAAATATTAAAATTCTTTGACCGCGAAAACAGCCGCATATCAATTTTGAATCGAATTTGACCATAATCACAAAACTCGTCCTCCATGTTGGGGCCGTCATCTTGAAGTTATGAATTTCGACGAAAAATTTATAATCTCCGACCCCAAAAACCCCCGCATACCAATTTTGAATCAAATCAGACCATAATTACAAATTTGGTCATCACTGACAATGATTTAATTATTTTTTGTTGAATTATTTGTTTTCAAAAAGCTTGTCGCGCGAATTGTAATAAAATTAATACTTCGACAAGGTGTTACTTACCAACCAATCATTGTTCAATGAAATTAATTGATACGTAATTTTATGAATACTGTAAAAATTAGATACTAAGTTCTTACTCACCAACCAATCACTGCCCAATCAAATTAATTAGTACCTACTTTTATGACCACTTCGCGCTAAGTTTTTTGAAACCAAATAATTTTTTTTGTTCTGCTTTTATGAAAATATGATCAATGTATGAACTCTCATTACCTACTACCCTAGTGTTTTTGTTTATTAGGCTCGCGAAATCTTCTGCACTCAAGGCATTAAAATATCCGTGAACAAAGTTAAAAATGAAATTAAAGTTTAAAAAACTAAAAAAAAGACGCTTTTGTAGCAATTGAACCAAAATATTAAAAATAATATTATTTAAATAATTGACCAAAAAATCAACGACTAAAAAATCAACTTTAATGTAATAAAAAGAGTGGGATGCTCTCTACTTACTTTTCATATTGACTCTACTTTTACGAATAGCTAGCGATAAGAAATTAAAGACGACTGATATCAAGCATCCCACGCTTTTGTTTTACAAGTAAATTTTTAGGTCAATGACTTCATCCTTATTATATTTATTCTTTGTTCATATTGCTACAAAATCGTATTTTTTTGTTTTTTAATATATAATTTTATCTTGTTCTAAATCAAACTCCACTTTGCATGCATCATACTTAAATTAGAACTATTACTGACATGCAAAATCTCAAAAATACTGACATTGTCTCAGTAAGTTTATTTACTTCTGACAAATGTTAGCTTCATCTTCTTTTTCTCTCTACCTTTGGCCCATTGGATGCTGACGCTTGGACTGTTGCTCTGAGGGGATATCGGTTCCGGACACGACCGTACTCTGGCAAGTACCGGGAGGATAAACTCCAGTAAGCTCTTGATATGAGACGGTTTGGGAAATGCGACAAATTCTGGATTCACTGTAGCCACTGACCTTGAGAAAGCTCCGGGTTCTGAGTCCTCAGGTCCATAACAAAAGTTCATGTTCAAACAGTCGAACCGTATTCAAGTTTGGTTCTCACAATTGCGTCTAATAGAAGCTTCATTGTGTTAGGATCAACAAAGTTTTTCCTGACACAAAAACAACTGTTTTGTGAACAGTTCGGATGATATTTCATGCGTGTCCAATGCCAAAGGTGCCTCCTACATCTATTTTAAGGAAAGCTTCATGTGGTTTTCTGAATTCAACTTTGATTCTGAATTTTATTTTTCTATTCAATAAAACAATTGCACTTATCGACGCAGCTAATTCGATATCATCAATTTTGGTTCTGCGCTCAGTGTCAAAGCACCACAGGAAGTCGTCTCCAAAACAGGGACAATCACTATCATTTTTATGCTCTAGAGGCAACAACTGCCGTTTCCTTTTATTGGCCTTCCTGATTTTTTTTACAAGCTTTTATTTAGTTTCACCTGTCCCGATGTTTGTTATCAAATCTTGCAAATTAAATTTGATCCACTTCCAGTTGCCCGATTAACGTGGAATTTTGCAGGTGTTCATAGTTCCCGTGACAATGCATTATGGAATTTTTGAGAAAAAAAAATGGCGGCTCTAAGATGGCGGATGGCGGATTTGTGTTTATAGTCCGATTCGACTCAAAATTGATATGTGGGGGTTTTCGGGGTCGGAGATTATGATTTTTTTTTCAAAATTCACAAATTCAAGAGGGGGGCTCCAAGATGTCGAACGAGTTCTGTAATTATGGTCCGATTCTATTAAAAATTGGTATGTGGAGGTTTTCGGGGTCAAATACTATGAATTCATCCTCAAAATTCATGAATTCAAAATGGCGGCTCCTCATTGTTGTAATAATAGAACGTTTCCATTCAAAATTGGTATGTCGGGGTTTTTGGGGTCAGAGATCACGAATTTAGTCGAAGATTATTGTTTTTTTGTCAGAATTCATAAATTGAAGATGGCGTAGGAGTTAATCTTCAGATGGTCTTCTCATTGAAGAACTAGATAGCTCAGAACTTACAGGAAAAAGGCCTCATAATGACTATGCATTAACAAAAATGCATAGATTAAGGTGTACTTACTAAAAAGCACAAAATAAAATAATTAAAAAAAAAATCCTTCAAAAGACAAGCTTTCATTCAAATGCGCTGAAAAGTGAAAAATAATAGCTTTGGATGTGCGACGTAGGTTACTCCGTGAGTTATAGATTCAAAAGCTTGTTGCGCAAAGTTTTCAGTTCGAATACAGAAGCGACAAGCTTTTGAATCTACAGGGTGTTCCAAATTAAGTCGGCACCATTGCCAACTCCGTTATTATTGATGCTACGATTTCGGTTGAATGGACAAACTGGTAGCATTTTCAGTGGCCTTCTCGATGCCGAAAACAAAAAATAATTGACAGTCACGTTGTCATAATATTTCATGAAATGATATTTTTTTCAATGGAACACCCTATATTTTTCCATCCATTTCGATTCGTAATAACATTCTCAACAACAAAGCTCATATCACTTTTCTTCCTAAAGTGGAAAATGAGCAACTTATGTGGAAATATTTATTTCTTTCACTAGTACAAAAAATTTCTTTGACTTTTTTTCGTAAAAGTGAAAATAAGACAGTTGTATTAATAGGAAACATTTATAACAAACGGGTTTGATAAAGCGCTATAAAATATCGAGTAAATGTTCAAAAACACCGCCTTCTTGTTGAACACATATTTGGGCCCTTCTATTGACACTACGTGTGGCATCCAACACAGTTCGGGCATCAATTCTATTAATTATAGTTTCAATATAGTTTTTCATTTCATCTACATTATTATGTTCCATTTGGTACACCTCATTTTTCAGAAATCCACAAAAATAAAAATCTAGAGGTGTCATGTCTGGTGAACGAAGGGGCCACTTAACAGGACCATTTGTAGCAATCCATCTGTTTCCAAAATAGCCTCGCAGCAGTCGTTTTACGCCACTGACATTATGTGGTGGTGCTCCATCCTGCTGAAAATAGATCATCTGACGAGCCTCCAGATCAAGATCATCGAAAAACTCTTCCAACATTCTTGTTAATAAATTAATGTAACGGGGTCCGTTCAAAGAACCATGGTAGAAAAATGGACCGATAATTCTGCCTCTAAATAGACCACACCAAACATTGATACTAAATCGTTTTTGCGGATTGTGGGGATGGACTAGAAATGGATTATGTCTACTCCAATAATGAAAATTCTTTCTATTATACATCCCACGATTTGAAAAATTAGCCTCATCGCTCCATATAATATTTCTATTGAAGTTTGGATCTTGTCTGCATTTATTCATAAACCACCGACAAAACCCCAATCGTCTCTCAGGATCACCAGGTTCTAGTGTTTGCACTGGTCTTAACTTATAAGGAGAAATCTTATGTTTCTTCAGAATTCGTTGAATACCAGACAGTGGAACAGCTATTTCTCTAGATAAATCTCTGATGGAATTATTTGGATATACCTCAAAGTAGGATAAAACGTCAATTTCTGTATCTTCAGATATTACAAAACGTTTTTTAGTTCTCCTCTTCTCAAAAACTTTTTCATTGTTCCTGAATCGACGATGAAGCACAGCAAAAAAACGCCGATTAGGTAATTTACGATCGGGGAACGAATTGCTGTAGTGTTGGAGTGCTCTTACGCTATTTTTCTGGCAAACCAAGTAGGATTCTAACATATCACATTTTTCTTGATGGGAAAACGGCATTTCGAAAAATATTCGAACAGTAGTTGACAGTTACAATAATTTATGATATTGTTTTGACATACTTGAGAATATTTGACAAATAGAATTTCAACAAAGTTTCAAGGCAACTTGATTGCTCATAATAATTATGTTTTATCGAATCAAACACATTTTTTCCAACCACATTCATACGACCCTCCAGTATTTTCTGTTCTGTACAAAAACGGCTTCAAAGTTATCATTACATTAGACATATTTTGATTCACAAAATAAATGCGGCTAGCGGAATGGCTTTAAAATGGAAATTATCGTTTTGTACATTAATACCAAATAGCTTAGTGGTGTCAATTGAGTGGTGCGACATGATGATCACGGGTTTCACGAGTTCACATCCCAGCGCAATTTTTTCTTTTTACTGTCTTATTTTGCTATTAGTAACAAAATATTGTCATTCGTATAAGTACAAAAAGTGGGTGTTCGGACAATCATGAGGTTTTATTCGCCAAAACAAAAAAATTTTTTGTACTAGTGAAAGAAATAAATTTTTCCACATAAGTCGCTCATTTTCCGCTTTAGGAAGAAAAGTGATATGAGCTTTGTTGTTGAGAATGTTATTACGAATCGAAATGAATGAAAAACTATAGGGTGTTCCATTGAAAAAAATATCATTTTATGAAATATTATGACAACGCGACTGTCAATTTTTTTTTGTTTCCAGCATCGAGAAGGCCACTGAAACTGCTACCAGTTTGCCCATTTAACCGAAATCGTAGCATCAATAATAACGGAGTTGGCAATGGTGCCGACTTAATTTGGAACACCCTGTATAACTCACGGAATAACCTACGTCGCACATACAAATCTATTATTTTTTACTTTTTAGCGCATTTGAATAAAAGCTTGTCTTCAAAAAGGTTTTTTATTATTAATTTTATTCAACCATTTTGTAACACCACGTCGTGAAATTCTCCATAGGCATTTTACTCATGTATTTATTATAAAATAGTAGATAAGTTTCTCGATGTGTGTATACTGAGTTCAACCAGTGCTCGACAACATCTTGCCGCTGGAAAAAAGGGGCCCCTTCAAGAAGCAGATGACATTTGTGGTCATTTGAAGTTTTGGTGCCAGGTATACAAAAAAGGAGGGTACTATATGCCGTGGTGCAGTCGGTACTGCTGTATGCGGCCCCGATCTGGGGCAAAGCAATGAGAGTAGGAATAGATCGCTGATAACCACAACGCATGGGAAGATGCTTAAGAGTAGCAATGGAATACAGGATGGTATCCCCAGACGCTATACGATCACCTATTATGTGCCGGGGACTTCGATATAGACATGTTGGATGTAGGAAGAAATGCTACTATACTTTTGAGCAATACCATATCAAGTTATGATCTCAAGAATTTGATACTCGAACCAACTAGACTCTGCCAAACCAGCGCCAAAGCCATCGATTTAATTTTATGCACTGAATCTATCCTTGTCAACAACGTACTGGTCAGTGACGCCTCTGACATTTCTGATCACTGCCTTGTATCCTGTTCGATCGGTACTGGCGACGTGTCCTCTGAAACCAATCTACGTACATTTTGCGATTTCAAAAAATTTAATCATGACTCTTTTACAACTGATTAGATTCACACTGATTTCTCCCCAATCTACAACCTTGAAAATATTGACTCTAAAGTAGAATGCTTCAATAATACACTCATAGCCTTATTTGACTATCATGCACCTTTTAGAACTGTCAAAGTAACCAGGCCACCAGTACCTTGGATCACTGATACAATCAAATTGATGATGTCATTTCGAGATAAAGCATTGATTAAATATAAGCGTACCAAGCTAGAGCGTGATTGGAACTACTATAGAGATCTCAGGAACCTAACTAAACATGCAATAGTTCGCGAAAAAAGGGCGTATATCCAATTCAGAACAGAAATTGTGGAAATGACAGTAAGTCACTATGGAGAGAACTCGACAAAATGAATATCCACTCTAAAAACAGAAACCTAACAATCCCAGCAAATTTGAAAAATGCTCAGTTATAAATGATTATTTTACCACTTCACAGAGCGACTACAACTAGAAGCTGATACTATCAACCACTACTCCAACAACAATCTGCCCGGTGCAGGACTATTTAGATTCACACCTATCAGTGAAACTGACATCTATAAGCACCTTCTTTCTATCAAATCGCGAGCTATTGGTGCGGACTCTATAAGTGTGAATATGCTACTTCATGCTTGTCCATCTGTCTTAGAGCATCTCTGTCACATTTTAAACTACTGTATAGAAAAAAATACCTACCCATCTATTTGGAAACATGCTGTTGTCCTCCCTTACCAAAAATCAGTAATCCCACTGAACTCAAATTTCTTAGACCTATTAGTATTCTATGGGTTTTGTCCAAAGTCTTTGAGAAGATCATACATGCACAAATGAAAATCTACTTAGAAGATTATAATCTCCTACCTCCGCACCAATCAGGATTCAGGACTCATCACACTTGTAACACAGCACTTTTGAAGGTGACAGACGATATTCTCAAATATTTAGACGATAAAAAGTTGGTGTAACTTGTATTTCTAGACTATACTAAAGCATTCGATAGAATTAAACATGACCTATTACTAGCCATACTACACTATATTGGTTTCAGTGATTCTTCTGTTATGTTTTTCAAAAATTATCTATGCTATCGTTTTCGAACAGTCAAACTCGATAACCAACAGTCTGATTTCGTACACATAAAAAATGGGGTACCACAAGGATCAATTTTAGGCCCGTTGCTCTTCATTTTGTACACTATTGATTTACACAGAACTTCACATTATTCCAGTAGTCATTTTTATGCAGATTATGTTCAACTATATCTTCCCTCAACCGAAAGTAACTTAGCCCTCTCGGTTCAGCATATGAATGATGATCTGACTGCTATAGTCGACATGTCGAGCAAACTATGTCTTTCTATCAATCCTTCAAAATCAAATGCCATACTATTTAGCAGGAACAAAGACGTCCGAATTAGGTGTTAACCACATATCAACCTCCGAGTCAATGACGAACTCATTCCATTCATAAAGATACCGTTAAAAATCTAGGCTTATTTATGGACTATACTCTGAGGTACACGAAACGTGTGAATACTGTCATCAGAAGAGAATTTTGCAATCTGAATCTACTCTAACAGATCCTTTCTAGACAAAAAAAGTAAAATAATCTTATGCGAAGCCCTAGTCTTGTCCCACTTGAATCACGCAGATGTTGTCTTCGGCCCAGCCTTACTCAAATCGGATATGAACAGACTACAATTGGTACAAAATTCATGTGTCCGTCTTATCTGTGGTTTAAGGAAACGAAATAATATATCAACCCCTTTGAGCGAGCTGGGTTGGCTAAGTGTTCAAAAACGCATCTTTCTGCATTCATCTGTGCTGTATCATAAAATCATCCTCGAGAAGAAGCCACCATATTTGAAAAAGTATCGTTCCGAACAGACGTCCACAATATTAATATCAGATTCAAGTCCAAATTGAGACCACCTTTGCATAAAACCTCTCTCTATCAGTCTTCATTTTCCTACATGATATCACGGCTATCCAATAAGGTACCAGATGCTCTAAAAAATACTTCCATTGGACTCTTCAAGAAAAAAATTAAAAAACTTCTGTTGATGGATGATATACATTAATGAGTATTCCCGCTGTATATCTACACTTTTAAATAAAATAATTATCCATGTTTAATCTATCCCCATTCTACGTGTTCTGACATACTAACATATCATTACTCACATTGTTTTTTTTTGTGCTTTACACATTATTATTATATAGATATATTGCTAGATATTGTAATTCAGCTTTTTTTTTCTTTCATTTCTATTCTCCATTAACATATTAGAATAAAGGATGAGTGTAAGAAAGTACTTACCTATCCAACACATGGGTAAACGCTAACTCTGCCCTTTGATAGTACTAGAATCACATTTCATGTATGAATTATGTCTCACTTACTATCAATAAAAACGATTATTATTATTATTATTATAAATGTCATCACGGCGATCCCTCCCATTGACCTCCTGGTGAAGGAACGGATTAGATTAGATGCTAGACCCAACGTTGAAGAAAATGCAAAAAAAAGAGGCAGAGAACAATAGAAGAGTGACAGGAAAGATGGAACATCAACACAATGGACAAAGCGCTTGATTCCAAATATCGAAAACTGGGTACAATGCGATTCTGAAATATCAAACTACTTCATAACTCAGGCACTCAGTGGGGATGGTTCCTTCAGATCGTATACGCTGAGGATAGGGAAGTCACAAGACAGTGAATGCACATACTGCCCGGAAATGGATGATGATCCAGAGCAAACGATCTTTACATGTCCCAGGTGGACCAGAGAACGATTGGACCTAGAAATAGAATTCGGAGAACTAAATCCAGATAGTATGATAGGTGAAATGATCAGAAATCCCAATCAGTGGAACAAAGGTGCAAACTACTTGAAGAAAGTAATGAAACAAAAAGAGATCGAAGAGAGAACTTCTCAAACACAAGCAAGGAGGTTAATGGAACAATTTGTAAAATGCCACTTATACCCGACGCAATGTCCCATCGGACAGTTCCGGATATAAGAGAGAACATGGGGTGGTTTTAGTCGGTTGGAGGAGGATTTCCACCCCCCCCTCCAAAAAAAAAGGAAGTTTTGGTGAGTCTCCGAGATTTTCTCGTATAAATTTATTTTCTCATACTAGATTTTTTTGTTATATATATTATATATATATATATATTGTATATATATATATATATATATATATATATCACTTTCAAACCACTCATTTTGAACGATCTCTGAAACTGACTCATCTCTTGATATATGTGCCATTTATAGCATAGTCAAAAATGTTAGGTGGTTTTTCGCGGGGAAAGAACCAAAGTTGATTTTTTTTTCTATATTCAAAGAGGTTCAATTAAATGCAAACAAACTATGGATCACTTTGAAGTTGCAAGCTATCATTGAATATGTTTTTTCCATAAATAAGCACCAGTCATCTTCTACAAATATGAGCAGCAAGGGGACTGAAACTGAACCGCGTGAGATACCATAGCAGTTATTTCGGATGTTCTGTGAGCATGGTATCTCACTCTGAAGGTTCTTTTGGATACATGAGAATAATAATGATCTTGACTAAGGACATATATTGAAATTTTTTCGAGGAGAATACCATGATTGAGCTAAAGCTTATCAGAAGCTTCAAAGATATGCAACATCTTGAATAATTTGTATTTTTGTTATTTGTGGTGTATGAATTTTTTTTTCAGTCACGCTTTTTTGCGGTCATGTCGATCTGTCGGTGATCCGCTTGAAAATATTCTAGTACGCCAGTGGCTCCCGAGTTCCTTTGATGAATTTCAAACATGATGCGCTCTTGCTCTACTTCCATTAATCAAGCCGCCTTCAAAAACAAGTGTTTGGCTCCGGCGGAGAGACACCGCTAGAGATTCATCAAATGACTCAACTTATGCGACATCTGGAAGAAAAATTGTTTCTTCCTCATAGTTTTTATGCGATGTGATATGTCACTGGCAGATATTAATGTTGCATGAGGTGGAAGACTTCGAAATATATAGATTTTAATAGAATTATGATAACTCGGGTGCAGAAAAAACTGAAAATACTTTTATTTTTCCTCAATGACACCCACTGATTTTGTAATCGATTGAACTAAGGGTTATGTTGGATAAAATGATGATATCAATAATGATAATAACATGCTTGAATGCGCATTATGTGAATGGACATATTAGGCTAGTAGATATAGACAAACAATTAACATTAATTCCAAAAGTTTTCACACTTCAATGGTATGTTAGTGCATTAATGAAAACAAACTATAAAATTTTGCAGAAGTCTGCGATTAACTGAACATTGTTTTAATTGCGAAAAACGTTGCCATGCTTTATTATTGCACTGAAAATTCCAAGTTCTGCAAACCAGACATACCTATAGTAATGGTGTTTTTCAACACGCATTTAATTTGCAACCTTGTAAAAGTTACGGAACCTTGTTTTTTGTCATTTGTTTAAGTTTTTAATTGTTATTTGTTTAAAAAAATTACGAAAGTTCTGCAAATTGGACAAGTGAACGGAAAAAATAGTTTCAAATATTACCGTACATTTGCAACCATTTCTGAAAAACGCATCATATATTTATCAAACTTTTTTATCGACGCTCCCATTTTCAATGCACACAAGTATTGAAATAATTACAAAACATTTTTATTGTGGTTGCAAATAAAGGGAATATCGGTCTTAGTTGAAATGTAACTTTGCAACCTCATACGAAAAACGGAACCTATTTATCCACCATATATTTTTTTAAATTTTAAAATTAATTTAAGGTTTGCAACCGTCATTTTCAACGGATTTTTTTTTGTATAATTGATTTGTTTTTTTTTTAATTTGGCCATGAATTTCAAACATTGTGCAAATAGGTTTGAGATATATATTAGACCGACATATCTACTGTGGTCCAGTTAAATACTCGTTTATCAATCTCGTATACCTGTTATACTTTGTACTGGTTGATTGAAATTGCATCCAAAGATTACTACGGTTACATTGTTAACCATTAAAAGATTTGAAACTAATCATGGATCTCAGAAGCAATCACTGTTTTCGACTAATCAGCGAAATAAATTTAATCTGATATTTTCGAATGCAACAATCGAAAGAATACAAAATTTTGATAAATTCTGCTAAATGGAAGACATCAATTTTTTATCGCATTAGAGATGACATGCAATCAATCTTTTTTTTAAATGTCCACTTGTCACAACATGACTTTATAGCAATCGACGATATTTTAATATGAATAATCGATGGTCTATGGATATAAGGATATCAAAACGTTATCGATTGTATAACTTGGAAGTACATAATTTTCATCGTCCAACAGAAATGTTGCTGAAAAATAAAATTTGTGGAATCGATAATACATCTCACATTCAATTTTTACAGGTATGTATTTCTTGAATTAAATAAAATTATAATTTACCTTCCCACTCGACTTTCTCACTCCAATTGTGGTTTCGCATGAAAAATTCTATTGAATGCGAATGGAGAACTGAAATGTAATCGACACGTAAGAATCATTTTCTTGATTTATGAAAGTTTTGAAAAAAAGAAGGGAAAATATGTTGGTAGGCAATTCTATTTCAGTTGTAGCTCTAGGACTATTCGATGAATGTGCATTGTTTTTGGTTAGTTATATAGTTGTCTGTCATAAAACTACAATTGTCAGTCTTCTTGTTATTATGGTGAAAAATTATGTTATTAAACTTCTGTGCATTCATTACTGTGACGTAACACAGTTGTAGGCTAATCGTACTAATGTACAACTGTACGAGTGTTTGTTAAATCTCAATATTTCCTCCATTTTTTTATGAATCAAGGAAATTATGAAAACGTTCGAGAGATTCTGGATCCTCCATCAAACTTACTCAAGAGAATTTTTTCATGCAAATTCCTAATTGTCATATGATGTTTTGAATTCATATCGAAAACGTTAGCTTTCAACATTGAATGATTTCACCTACCGTTGACAAGCTTCCTCTTGGTCGATAGTTAACTTGGTAACACAATGAATATCATTTATGAGATAAATATAAAAAAATACTATTCAGATAACACAGGTGTTGCAAAAATAAATAATTTTTCAATTCCCAATGTTCCGCATTGTATCAAAGTTTGCAATTTATTATACTGCCACCAATTGGTAAAATAAGTTGTCTGCCCGATTCGCAAAACTTTTGCTTTTTTTGGTAGAGTACAAATACGAAAATATTTTTCTTTTGATTCTACCCTCATTTTCGTGTTGCAGACGAGGTTGCAATTTGATGAAAACATTCTACGTCAGATTATCTCCACTTGCAACCATTATTTGACATTTTTGTAATAATTCCGATACTTATTTCAATAAAAAAAAACAATTCAATGAAAAAATATATTTTCCGTTCGACGCAAGAGGTTGCAAATTGAAACTGTTGTCAAGAACATTATTTTAGTTATTTTTTCGAGTTTGCTGAACTTTTGGAATTTTCATCGAAAAATTAGGACTAACAACAATTTTTTTTGTGGTTGCAAATTCATCGAAGGATGTAAATTGCTAGTTTCCGAAACTCCGGAAGTTTGCAGAACTTTTGCAAATTTTTCTGCGCTAATAATGTGAAAATTCATTAAATCCTGATTTTCAACATCTTCCGTTCAGAAAAAAGGGTTGAAAAATCAGACTACATATCATATAAAAGTCCTCTTCACTCTACTGAAGTTTTGAAACTTTTTGAATTATTATCAAATTTTGGGAAAATCATGTCTATCTCTACTGGCCTATATTATGAGCCATTGACCGGGGGTTCGAACATATGGGGCAGTGAGGGTCAATGAGGGAAGGAGTTGCTTATTCGGCCAGTAAATAGAGATATGGTTTGGAGGAGAATGATTTCTCCTATAACAGGTATGGAAAAGTGCGTACTTTGATAATCTGAAAAGTTCTCCATACTAAAGGGTCGGGATTTTGAAAAAAAATATTAAAATACTAATTTTTCAATAGTTTTTCGTAAAATTAAAAAAATGGGGGTGATCTAATTAAAAACAGAAAATATATTCGAAAAGAGCAGCTAATTTCATGTGAAAGAAGTTCTCCTAAAAATTTTCCCAAATGGTTTAGCTTCGAGAAATTGCTAAGCAGCCTAGCGGGAGGTGAGTGGGTCAGCCTGAGCGGCAATTTGCATTCGATGTGCTGAATAATCTGCTATTTCTCCGCCAAAAACGGTCCAATTTTGGAAAGTGAAAATGCGATGAAAAAGTAAAAGCCCGAGCTTCCTGTAACATATCATTTTATAATACTACAACGTGAACATGATTTTGAAATTTGCATCAATATGATCAAAACTTCTCGAAAATCAACTCATCAAATAAATAATTTGGTGTATGTTGAGAATGATTGCGACGTATTTTCTTTTTGCAGAAAATGCTCAATCAATATGTTATTTTTAAGATTAGTATTGAGGGATCTCGAGTGGACTGTATGATATGGAATGGAATTGCTTTTTTTCTAGTAATAATCACTACTCGAACTCGAAATTGAAAATGGTTCATTACTGTGATTTTTACAAGAACTTGAAGCAAACACGTCTAGCTTGCAACCCTAGTTGATACATTCTGCCTGGTGCATACCATAACATGTGGCAACTGTCTTTCAAAGACAAATCACAGTGGCGTAGACTCGTCACAGTGGCGTAAACATGCCGGCCGCCTTGAAACATGTACGTATGTTATACTTTCAACGTACTTAAAGAATTTCTACAATGAAACAAATATAAACAATTACTGAATTTGAAATATGAAATGTTTATGGAACTTGTTTTCCAGTCTTTCCTTTCTCAAACGAAAATACACACAGTTTTGTCACAGCACGTTTCATAACACTGCCCTTGACGATCAGGGAAACGACTCGTACAATCCCGTTTTCTCCAGGATGGAGTTGCAAAACCCGCCCCATATGTAATTTCAGTGGTGGTGTACAATCTTCCGTGCCTTCCTTGATGAGGTTTGGTGCGTTTTTCTTCCATTTAACTCTAGACTATAATTCCGACAAATACTCATGGTGCCATCTAGTCCAAAATTGTTGAACCTCTGATAATGATTCGATTTATTTTCCGGGATATGGGTAACGCTGAATTCCGGAATTGCTGTTAATGTCTTTTCCACCAAAAAATTAGCAGGGATGAGAGGGGTTAATTGATCGGAAAGCGAGGTTAATGGACACATGGATCTGGAATTCAAAATAGATTCAATCTGGACGTACACGGTATTGGAATTCTCAAACTGTAAATGGGCGTTCGCTAAAACTCTTTTCAAGTGGAATTTAGCACTTTTTATGCTGGCTTCCCACATACCTCCAAAATTTTGAGAACAAGCTGGGATGAAGTGCCACACTTTATTGGATAAGTAATTGCTGATTTTATCAGCTTCTGCGTCGAAAAATTGCGATAATTCAGCGCTTGCGCCTACAGAATTTTTCGCATTATCCGAATAGAGATATGACGGTTTTCCTCTTCTGCCAATAAATCTTTTTGAAGCATTCAAAAAACAATCGGTAGTCAGATCTGATACACATTCTAGGTGTATAGCTTTAGTTGTCAAACAAATAACCAAACACACATACGCCTTTGTTGATTTTGCCCCCCTTGTTGAGCGATCTTCCACTCAAGAAGGTCTAGTATTATTTATACCCGTGTTGTGGAGAGGTAGATATTGGTTCACTCTACTTTCTGGTGAATTACCCAACAAATATTGTTCCGATTGTGGTTTTACTCTAAAAGAAGTAATGCATTCATGAACTATTTTTCTTGCTATGTTTCGTCCTGACAAAGGCCAAAAACGTTCCCTTATGGAATGAAGTAACATCGTAGGACCACAATGGAGTAGACGTTGATGTTCATGAATGGAAATTAATCACGTTAATTTGTATTTTGGCGATAAAATTATTGGATGTTTTTTCTCGTATGCTTCATTTGATCTTTGGATTCTACCGCCAACTCGCAATAATGACTTATCGTCCATGAATGGATTTAATGACAACAAATTACTTCGTTCGTGAAGCGATTTTTTGGTTGATAAATCAAAGAATTCCAGCTGCAATGCATCTTTTTGAGATAAACGAATTAATACTTCTAAAGAACCATGTAATTCAGCAACAGATTTATTTCCTGATAACCTTTCATCCATGTTTTTCTTGAATTTGCGATGAATCTCAGGCAGTATGAGACCACCCCCTGAAGTTTCATTAACAACGAACATTTCTCAAATATATCGATACTAGCTTCTGTCCTAGCGTGATAGACAACTCGTTGCTCTCGTTCCTCTAATAAGTTTTCTTCAATAGATTCCTTCGTGTTTATTGAAAATTGCAAATTTTGACATGTCAGCCACTCCGGTCCTGTCCACCAAAATTCAGGATCGATCAAGTCTAAAGTACTCATGCCTCTCGAAATCAAATCCGCTGGATAATATTTCGACTTTATATGATACCAATCATTTAAATCTGTCAAACTCTGTATCTCGGTAACCCTGTTGGCGATGAAAGTTTTACATTTGCTTGGACAACCTCGTATCCATGCCAGTGTGATTGTATAGTCTGACCAGATATATGTTTTATCAAATTTGATTTTTATAGAACCCGTAACCCTTTGTAATAACAGAGCCAATAAAAGTGAGCTACACTCCAAACGTGGTAAACGTACTTGTTTTACAGGTGCCACTCTGAACTTTGCACACATAGCCTAGATGTATGTCTTTCAAGGTTGTCTTGACATCCAACATACATGCAAGCTCTATATGCTTTTTCGCTAGCCTCAGCAAAACCATGACATTCAATTTCAAAGTAATTCGGTAAAATTACGTGTCTAGGTAATTCAACTAAATTGAGGCGCGAAATTCAATCCAATAGGTTTGTAAGCTTCGAGGCAAATTAACATCCCATCCAATTTTTCTTGCCATAAAGTTCGAATGAATAACTTGGCAACAATTATGATTGGTCCTAACAAACCTGGTGGATCGAAAAACCTGGGATATCACCGAGAAAATTGTTCTCTCAGTTATAGTTTTTTTATTATTGAAATCGGCAATGAAATATTGAATCGTGTCATGATTGGCATTTCACATAATGCCTAAAGTTTTATTGGCCTCATTGTCACCAATGTTTGATATGCTTGATTCTAGATTCTCATTAACTTGAAGTTGTTTGTATAATTCCTGACTGTTTGACAGCCATTTGCGCAGCTCGAGGCCACCGTTGGAAAGAATTTCAGATTGCCCCACTGCGATCTTGATTGAAAAAAGGAGCACTTTTAACATTTCTGAAATTTGGCTAGTAAGACGAATTCAGTGAAAAATTAGATAAAAGTGCTCGAATCTCGACGAAGAAAGCACGCATTTCCATAAGATAAACGTGGTTCTCAAGGGAAAAGAATCTTTCCTTAGGATATATAAGTGAATAGCATGGCATTCCCACAAATATTGTATAGTAGGTACTTGATTAAACAAGTCATAAGCAAAACTGGCTATTTCGACTGTCTCAGTACTGCCATTCGTAGCACAAATACCTATCAATTCTGAAACTCATGGATTGAGGAAACGAGACTTGAAGAAACATTTTGCATGTATTAGAGTTCTCCATAGAGCTACGCGTATTAAACGGTTTCTTTCCAGGTAGAAATTTATGAGGGGAGAGGCCGGGTTTCTTGCTCTCATTGTCTGGACCACTCGGTTGACTGTGTGTTGTATGTTTACAGGAGAATTTTGGAGTCGAGATCAACACGTGTGTTAATCATTTATCTTGCTTAACTGTGACCGTTGAGATATGCTCAGTAGAATTGGATTAGGTGACTGAAACTACTATAGTGTTAGTGTTCAATGGATTACGGTCGAATCAGAAGGAAATTGAAATACAGTTGAGTATAGACGCCGCCTTGGAAAATAAGCTTTCTATTCGTACTTACTGTTCTACTTACATGTACAATAAAATACCATGAAAATGATTGCTATTGATTTGAAATTTGTCAGGTGTTCATAATTCCGATGACAATGCATTATGGAATTTTTGCAGAGATGAAATAAAAAATGGCGGCTCCAAATGACGGACGAGATTTGTAATTATTGGTAATTGGTATGTGGCAGTTTTCAAGGTCGGAAATAATGAATTTTTTGTCAAAATTCATAAATTCGAAATGGTGGACGACTTTTGTGATTATGGTCTGATTCGACTCAAAATTGGTATGTGGGGATTTTCGGGGTGGGAGATTATGACATTTTTGTCAAAATTCATGAATTTAAGATGACGGCCCCAAGATGAGGACGAGTTCTGTGATTATGATCCAATCCGATTCAAAATCGATCGAGGATTTTGAAGTTTTTGTCGAAATCCATAAATTCAAGATGGCAGCCCCAAGATGGAGGACGAGTTTTGTAATTATAGTCCGATTCAATTCAAAATTGGTATGCGGCGATTTTCACAGTCGGAGATTTTGAATTCTTTGTCAAATTCAAGATGGCGACTTCAGGATGGCGGAAGAGTTCTGTGATTATGGTCAGATTCCATTCAAAATTGGTGTATGGGAAGTTTTGGGTCGGAAATTCCTTTCAGCTCAAAACTCACAGGGAAGAGACCTTGTAATAACGATGCTCTATTAGAAATGAACAGATTAAGTCGTACTAACTAAAAAGCAAAAAATAAATTGACCAATAAAAAACTTTTTAAAGACAAGCTTTTATTTAAGCCGTGTACTAAAACATATAAAATGAGTTTAAGTCCTCGCTGACAATGATTCAATTATTTTTTGTTGAATTATTTGGTTTCAAAAAGCTTGTCGCGCGAAGTGTTGATGAAAGTATAGGTACCAATCAATTTGATTTCGAAGTGGTTGGTTGGTGAGTATGAACTTGTCAAAGTTTTACATTTTTACAAAGTATTCATAAAAGTAGGTACCAATTAATTTCATTGGACAATGATTGATTGGTAATTAACAACTTGTCGAAGTATTAATTTTATTACATCATTTCTAGGGCTCTTTGAAATTCAAAAAACTGTTTATTCTTTCATTTTTTTTCTTAGTAAACAAATGCATAACCGTAATATATTTTTTTAGGTACTAAAGAAATTAAAAACTGTGATGTATGACTTTTTGAGGAAAAACAAAGTTTTCAAGCTTGCCATTTTTTCAATAGCTCAATTCAAATACTATTTAATGGGATATGAAAAAGACTTGGAGTGTCCTCAACGTATTGCTGATAGATTACAAGTTATTCGCACTTCAATGATAAATAAAAAAATGCAAACTGACAAACATGAGAATATTTGAAATGATATAAAAATTAAAAAAAAAAATAAAAAAAGTCATACATGTTTTTCTAGTGTCTGAAGGGAACTAGTACGGATAGTCATTATTTAACAACAAATGTATGTTTATTTCGTGAACAAATATTTTTTTTTTAGAATTCGAAAAAGCACTAGAAATAACAATAAAAAAAATTAAAAATGCGTTTTTAAACAATATGTTTTTTTAAGAAGATATTTTTCACCTAAAACTAATTATTTTTATCCGTGGTCAAATTCCCATAAAGGAATTATTGATAATGTCATAAACAATGCGTTTGTTGATGAGAATTTTATAAAAAATTGGAGTAAAACATTCTATATAGTTTTCAGTGATAATGGAATTGAACAATCGGAACATGAAAAAAATGCATAGCTCTATTTGATTTTATGATTTTTTAATCCCTCAAATTGTTAATAAAAATAAAAAAATTATAACTTTTATAAACGGTGATCTCTTGTGAACAAATAAAAAACACCAACACCATATATACTATCTAATTTTCGTATTCAATTCACCCTAAAAATATTCCATTTTGCTAAAGAAAAACATCTTTTTGCCAATCGAAGAAAACAACTTCAACATCTTTCCACATAAAATTTGATTATGTTGGCAGTACTCAAAATTCAAAAGTTGTAGTTACAATAATTGCCTCTTTTTGATTCCAGTGTCCTGTGAAACAACTGAACTCCAGAGATCAATTTTCTTAAACTGAATGTGATTTATAGATCATACAAGAAATTGCTCTTTAAAGCAAATGTCTCGGTATCACTTCGCTAGCAGTATTTTTTCGATTTTAACCAATTTTAGTTTGAAAACCATTGATGGCCCTAAGAAGGGCCGTTTGTGTTCATAGTCTACTTCTTTCGCCACCGTTTTTCCAGTTCGGTATTTTTCCCTTCAATTGCAATATAATAATAACTAATTTATACCTCTTTCAAAATTATTCCTCCGGTTCGTTCTTTTTTCTTCGTGCAATAGAACTAATTTTTATTGAACTTTGGAGAAATGGACAACATATCATCTATACGTACTTCTTACCGCATTTTACCTAGGATACTTTTATTCTCATTAAAATAATACAAAAAATATGTTTACCTCTTTTCAAGCCACTAAAAACATTTTTTCCGAAAGATTTAACGACAACTTTTTTACAATATTTCTTTCATGTGAAACTATGGCATTTGGGAGAATAACTGTGGAGACCTTTTCCACTTGAGATATTTCTTATTTTACAATAAAGTGGCTTCCGAAATTAAGGCCAAGAAGAAAGTTTTTGAATATATTTTTTCTATATTGTGGACCCGCTGGGCTGGAGAACTCTTCAGAATATTAATCCACATATTTTTCCAAACCTGTCAACAAAAAAAAAACATTTTCGTCCAAATCATTTTGAGCTTTCACTGGCAAATTGACTACAATGACTGGCCTACAAGCACAACCTTTCGTAGCCTGGATAGAGAATTTATCACAACGTCGTACAAGATTATGTCTCACTTGTTCTGACGCCTTGCGGTACACAATAAAAAAAACAAATTATCCATCTCTGGAGGATTCGCTTGGAAATAACACCAGGTGGAGCAAGTGTCCAAGCGGAGCAGGTTATCGCCTCAGAGTAATAATAAATATAGAGGTGCCCTTGCTATTCAAAAACGAAGGATTTCTAGACAAACATAATATCCATCTCTATCACTATTGGGAATTCAAAATAACGGATTTTTTAAACTATACATAAGTATATTGTTCTCTTTTTGAAACATTAATGTTTATATGATTTCAGCCATTGTATACTTGAAACTTGTCGAATCTCTTGTGATTGTTGATATTTAATGAAATTCTGGTTTACCTGGCGAATGTTCTGTTGACTATTGTGAGTCCTCAGGTGAAAACAATTTGTGATTCAAGTTCAAAACATTATGGTTGTGTACCTCAATGTGACTCTTGGGCAAAACGATCTCGTTGAACTGGAATAAGTATTCATCATTTTCCGTGAAAAATGAACGTAACATTCTGGTTTAGACTAATCTAGGATTGAGTCAGTCTATGGACAGACGACGGGCTCTTGAAGAAAAATACATTTCCTTTCCAAAATATTCCTGTATCGTCTGTGGCCAAAAAAGTGAAAAGATAACCTTCAAAGAGAGTTGAGAAAATAGAAAAGAGAGTTGAGAGAAAAAAGAGATATTATCCAACATACCAAAGATTATTAATACAGAATGAAAAAGAAAGTGACTATATATGTACATCTAGGTGATAACTATTATGTATTTACTAAATAAAAGCCACGACTAATTGTCTCACCAACTAGTGATTGGGCATAGCCAACTTATAATACTTACAAATGTCATTCTATGCTAAAACTTTAAACATTCACAGCAATAAGGACATATGTTCACACATGTTGTTTTAGATGAAATAAAAAAAGAACTGGTTTTTGTTGGTTTTATTCCAATTCGTTCATTCACAAATAGTGTGTAACTTTTTTCTCAAAATAATTCATAATAATAACTCCAGATGACTTCACTAAACTGTCCAAAAACTATGGAAAATATTTTTCAAGCGAATTAGAACATACTTTGTATTTTTCAAAGTGAGTTTTTGCAAATATATTGTCTTTTGATTTAAATACACTACTTCTCTAGAGTCTTGAAATGAATAACACTATACAAAAAAAAAACTGGAAACAAATACAAAATGGAAATATTTTAAGAAAATCTCAAAGCAAATGTATAACCTCCAAGAAAATAGACAAACAATGTACTTATGTCTGGTTTGCATTTTCGGCACTCTGGAGCTTGCATCTTATTTTGAATTCCCAATAGAGTATGGGCAAAGGGGATCAAGGAGATTATTTACTCAATCCCCTGAGCAGGGGCGTGCAGAAACTTGATAAAAAGGTGTCATTTCAAACGTTATATTTATCAGAAAAAACATTTCTTATAGTCGTCTCATAATAGTGGAAAATTTAGGTTCTACAAAATTGCATACCTATTCTTAGACCGCTCTGAGTTTTGGGAATCATCAAATTCCCTCAAATCAGGTGCCGTACCGGTTGATATAGATGAAAATGATTTGTTGACCATGAAAAATGTCGAAATTTTTATGGATTTTAGAAAAATTTAGTACAATGCCCAAAGATGAATCCACTTTACTACCAAGTTTGATTTATCTATTTAATAAAATGTAAACCTATCTACTCCCATTTCATCTTGATCAGTTCCTACATCCCTATCAGATTGCGGTGAATTATGTTTCTACAATGTGTGCAGTTTGAGAAGGATCATTAGTAACTTGTATAATTGGTATAAAATTGTAGGAATATTTTTTCTATATATTCCTGTCTAGCTGAAGTGCCTCACACCATAAGTTCAAGACATTCTTTTGAGAAAAAAACCTATAAAAATACATTTTTCGTTTAATTATATCAAAAATTTTCGGGGACATGCGAGTAAACTCAAAATAAAAATTCTCCGTTACGCCAATGGCCGTCACCTGTGGAACAATACATCGGCATCTCAGAATTGTAACAATCCACAAAAAATACAGGTTTTCACCATTTTTAAAGTCACTGTCATCACTAAAGATATACAGAAATAAAGATATACATAATACACTAAAAATCATCAAAAAAATCCAAAAACTGCACAAACATAGAATAATCACGACACCATCAACAAACGTACACACGAACAAAGAAACCTGGATATATTAAAACTCGATGATACCCGATCTGGTATTACCCATTTTTTAGATCCGGTGGACTAATGTAAATATAAACAACTTTATGTTGGCATCATAAACAAGGACAGAAAGCTCTCTTTTTATTATTACTCTGAGGTTATCTCACTAGTGTGTTGTGGGGCTATTATCTCAGTATTTTCTTTTCCTGCACCTCACTTCTGCCATTATCCATAATGCTCAGAAGCACCAGGGACTATTACTGTAGCACCCCTGGATATTGACAGAGGGAACGAATTTACTGTGGTTCATCTCAGAATAGGATTATTCGAGGAATATAAATGGAGGCGTAGCTTGCCGACTGTAGCATATCTCACATCATCTATATATAAACAAAGTAAACAAAATACGTCTGAAGCAAGTACAGCCATGAAACAAAACACCATTGCTTTCATATCTGGGCTACCTCTTGAAAAAATATAACGCGGCCAGTTGGAAAGGTAGATTTTACAATTTATTCATTGATAATGGTTTCATCAATGAAGCCAGGCAAATGGGACACACTTTCATTGGAAAACACAAACAACAATCCTTTTTTTATGTTAACCTCAAACTCTACAATCAAAAGTTGTAGAATGTTTCAAATCGTATTATGTAATATTTCTATGTAGGTAATCTGATTCAAATCGAATGTAAAGAGTATAACCAAACTGCTTCCTTTCCTGTTTGATGCAACTTCAAAATTCAATGAAGATTTTTTTCAATTTTCATTTATTAATTTGGACCGTTCGGAGATAGATGAAGAGCAAACTGAGCGCCTTTGGTTTGTTTTTTGGTTCCCATCTTTCACCTCATGGTGACACTTTCATGATTCATACATGGTAGGACAATTGATTTAGTGATTAGGTATACTTATAATAAAATGTTATGATGTAACAGATAAAGCTGGTATAGCGAAACAGTGGTTTTGCATTTACAATATATTCAAAACGGGTGATATAGATTCTTATTGGATAGCGATCTCTACATTATAATGGTGAATTTTTCAGTAAGGTCTTAATAAGTTCATTGTCGGTGGTAATAAGTTTCTTGATATTTGCTTTGTAAAATTTGAGGTTTGATTTTATTTATCTCACTTCGAGGCATATTATATAATTTTGGTCCAAAGGGAAATATTATTCTCTGCGTATGGCTTTTCTTAAAGAAAGGAACAGGCAAGTTTTGTGCATATCTGGTATTATTTATTTTGATCGTGTTCTGAGTTGGTTGTTGATTGGAAAAATCCGAAAACGAGACATTGGAACTTCTGACGTTAAGTGAATTGGTTTCATCATACAATAGTTTGGTATCGAATCGTTTGGGTTTTTTGAAAATTATTTTAATTATTGAATTTTGGATCACTTGAATATTGTTCAGTACATTTTTGAAAACTCCCCCCTCCCACCCTGATACAATATCTAATTACTGATTCTTACAGAGAATTTTATAGATTATCATCAAGTTGTGTTTGGTTGAAATAGCTCGAAGGTTGTATATTGTATATGACAATTGCTCAAGCCTTTTAACCATATGAGGAACATGTACATCCCCTCTCATTCGCTGATCCAAAAGCAGGCCAAGACACTTTATTCTCGTCACTTTTAATATTTTGGCAGTTGCAAGATATTTTAGGACAGTTAGTCTGATGGACATCAGTGTTATGCACCTCGGGCTGTTGGTTATTCCGAAAGGAATAAGTTATAAATTTTGTTTAAGAAACATTAAGACTGAGGAGATTATGTCTTATACAAATTTGTAACCGTTGAGGAATTATTGCGAAAAAAACAAACAATCCCAAGGTCGATAATTTGTTTAGTCCTCATCGACTGGACTATGTGAGATGTGTTATCTAATAATGATAAATTCAATGTGCAGAATCAAAGTTGATGGATATATCCCAAGTGAGTTTTGCATGTGGCTCGAGCTCATAATGCACAAATGAATTTTTTAAAAGATGTTTGCAAAAAAAACAAATTTTTTTCCCAACTCACTCCTGGAGTAGTTCCTGCTTTAGATGTGAATTGCGGTTCGGCATCGGATATGGACGACTCTACCGATGATTGAACACGTTTTCCAAAGCTCTTTTTTTCTAATTGTAGATGCTCCCGATGTAAGACATCTGTTCTAGTATCAAGAACTTCAACAAAAGACAGAATATTATTGTTTTTTTTTCTGAACGATTCAACTATTCATGTTTTACACATACAAAATATTTTTTGAATTTTATTTTCCACGCAGAATGGAGAGGAAAAAATCCAAAAATGTTCACAAAATCCAATCTATGAAATAAAATTTCATTCAACTATAGAGCACTGGAAAATATTATTTTTCTGGGACGTCGTAGTTATGAGTCTGTTTAATATACACGAAATCGATCGTTAATGACCCCTGTTAACCTTCAATTTATCTTTCAATGCATAATTGTGATATATGCAACCAAACATACACCGAAATCGACCACTAATAACCTGTGAATCGACCATTTGGTCCATTGATGTATAATTGTGGTATAGGCAACTAAACATACACGAATTCAAATATTATTCAAATGTCAAATCATATCACCTTCGCTCTGTTAAATTTATGTATTTTAAAATACAAATATTGTCAGTTTCCTCCTAGTTGAAGGAAATGTATATCGAAAATTTTACGTTGACCCACAGGAACGAGGTTGACGGATTTTTTTTGTAATCAACTGCTATATTAAAATGGCGATTAACGATCTCGAACATTGAAAATATCTCGATCATTAATCGCCACCATCAATACACTAGTTGCTTACATAACTATTTCATCCCGTTCCAATTTTTGTTTATCAAAAAAAATTAAATTAAAATTAACCTAACAGTGGAATTATTTAAAATCATTTTTTAGTGAGTTAACAATATTCTATCATTACTTGATTTTTACTAGTGAATCGAACAGAAATTAAATATTTGGAATATTTCCACTGTGAATTACAAAATTAATTCAAATTCTGAACGATGTGCGATATAACAGTTTCACCGGAATAAACAGATAATCTATTCTAATTGAATGTTATTCACGAAAATAAACGGTAAGAACTGAGGAACGTATTATGAAAGGAATTGAAGTTACTGATGCGGAAAATAATGAAAATCACTTCAACAAAACAGAGAGAAGATGAAATAGGCGTCATCTCAGGGTTACAAAATTAACGACAATGAACTAATGAAAAAACTTTTTGAAGACAAGCTTTTATTCAAGCCAAGAACTGAAAAGTATAAAATAAGTTTGAGTCATCGCTGACAATGATTAATTTTTTTCTTGAATGATTTGTTTCCAAAATCCTTGTCGCGCGAAGTGTTCATGAAAGTAGGTACCAATTAATTTAATTGGACAATGATTGGTTGGTAAGTAACAATTTGTCGAAGTATCAATTCCATTACAATTCACGCGACAAGCTTTTTGAAACCAAATAATTCAACAAAAAATAATTAAATCATTGTCAGCGATGACTTTAACTTATTTTTTACGTTTCAGTATACGGTTTAAATGAAAGCTTGTCTTCAAAAAGTTTTCTTATCAGTTATTTTATTTTTTACTTTTTACTTAGTTCGCCTTAATCAGTTCATTTCTAATAGAGAATCGTTATTACAAGGTCTCTTCCCTGTAAGTTTTGAGCTGAAAGGAATCATGATCTTCGACCCTAAGAACTCCCAATTTTGAATGAAATCTGACCATAATCACAAAACTCGTCCGCCATCCTGGAGTCGTCATCTTGAATCTATGGATCTTTACCAAAAAATTCATAATATCCGAACCTGAAAACCTCCACATACTAATTTTGAATAAAATATGACCATAATTAGAAAACTCTTTCCCCATCTTGGGGCCGCCATCTTATATTTATGAATTTTGACAAAAAATTCAAAATCTACGACCGTGAAAACTGCCGCCTACTAATTCTGAATCGAATCGGACCATAATCACAAAACTCTTCCTCCATCATGGGGCCGCCAACTCGAGTTTATAAATTTTGACAAAAAATTCATAATCTCCGACCCCGAAAACCCTTGCATACCACTTTTGAATCGAATTGGACCATAATCACAAAACTCGTCCTCCATCTTGAATTTATGATTTGAAAAAAAATCACAATCTTCGACCCCAAAAACTCCCACATACCAATTTTCAATCGAATCGGGCCATAATCACAAAATTCGTCATCTTTAATTTGTGAATTTTGACAAGAAAACTCCCACATACGAATTTTGAATCAAATCGGACCGTTATTACAAATCTCGTCCACCATCTTAGAGCCATCATTTTGTTTTTTTCTCTTACAAAAATTATATAATGCATTTTCACCAGAATTATGGACATCTGCCAAATTACAAATTATTCGGACGACTAGAAGTCGGTCAGAATTCACTTGCAAGATTTGACCCAAACTTACTAACTATGTAACAAGTGAAACTAAATGAAAGCACGTGGAAAATATTGTCTACAATTTCCTTGAGACTGAAAGCTGCAATCGACACAACATGACATTCAAACTCGATGCTGCCAAAACTTTTACAGCGAATTATTTTGCAAAAGTGGAAACTTGGAAAAAGAGCTGTGATCATGTAATTAAAACTGAAAATGAATATTTGGAAAAGGAGCGCACACTTAACATTACGGTTGAACCGCTAATTATAAACGTAGATGAAGCACCAATGATGATAATTTTTGTGACGACAAGCGATTATTCACCTTTTTGAGTGAATCACTACAATTATTTTATACCTAGTTATAGTAATAAAAACTTTTGAAATACAATTTTTCATTTATTTCGTAGTATGTGGAATATAAATCGTTTTTTGAATACTTTTTGGATTGCATATAGTAAATACTGGTTCATGCAATATTACTTTAATTAAAATTGTACTCAAGGAAGAAAATACTAGTGAAAGTGACCGCCTTGTCTGACCGTTCTTTTGCCATTCAGAAACGAATAAGCTCTATCTATTTAACTATCAATCGTTTAGCCTAATGGAGTATTGGATATTCAGATCAGCATTCTCCATTGCACAGGAACATTATTCAATATATGCCAACAAACCCTTTCCCTATACATTTTTGACTTTTTTGTTGCTACACCATTCTCCGAAAGTATTGTGGCAGCATTTGTAATGGAAATATTTCCACTCTAAAAAATTACGAAATTTGGAAAACAAGTGGGTAAAAAATTGTTTATGCCCCCTACCATTTCAGTTTACCATGTTTCAGTTTACCTTGAACTGCGACAGCAAAATACTATGTCCTCTGAGTTTCTAAATAAAAAAATGAAAATGTTTGCGTTTCCAAATAATATAATTACTCAGTTGTCATCATACATGGATGGACGCAGTATTAAATAAATAAATTAAAAAAAGTATGTATCAATGAAATTTTATAATGGAAAGGATAATATCCCTCATGGAATAATTCATATTGATGAAATAACCATATCGCAATAGGTAAAATTCTTGGGAACATTCCTAGATGAAAGGTATAGCTGGGATCTTCATATCAATCACATATGCAAAAAACTGAATACATCATTATTTGCAATTGAGCAGATGAAAACTTGTGTAGCCACAGAAAGTCTGTTAAGCATCTATTATGCAATGGTTTACTTGAACATTTCCTTCAACATAATGACATGAGGTTGTCGAAGAGATTTTAGTGGAGTATTTGTGGGTCAGAAACGTATCTTGAGGGTGATCTTTGATATGGACTACCAAGACAGTTGCAAATCAGTATTTATAAGAGATAAATTGCTCACTGCCCCATCGATATATATTTTCAATAGTGTGAAATTCATTAGAAGCAACTCGAAATCCTTCGAAACAAATGCTTCTTCTCATGCTCATCACACACTTGAGAATACCTAACCACAGAACCGCAAAATTCGAAGACTCTCCTCTCTACAATGCAATAAGTTCCTACAACAAACTACCAACTGAAATTGAAAATTCTGGAGGTGACAAAATATTTTCCAATAATGTTCTTCTTGGCATTCCCATACCAGTCTTGATGTCACTTTTGGGTACGTGAGAGCCTTCAGTGACGCCTGGCTGTCTGTACATATTTTGATCCGTGCGTTGCGCTCTTTCCTTATGTTATTTGCTCTCGTGCATTGCAATATTGCCCACATTTCCGCTTGGAATACGGAAGTGTTTATACCCAGTGAGGTGCTCAGTTGGGAGTTTCTCCCCTCCTGGTCTTGAATCCATTGTGTACCAGATACTCTCTCCAGGTTTGCTCTCGATGCTTTCATCTGTCCATTCCATTCGATCTGGCATAATCACTTCGAAGTTAGTGGCAAAAAAGTACCTAGGAGTTGGTTTTATTTCAAGAATGTTACCTCCCACTTTATCCTTCATCTTGACTCCTCCATGATTGTTTTGTCAATCGGGGAAAGATCCATTAGTGCTTCCATGGCTGCTGTTAATGTTGTTTCCATAGCCTCAGTTATGCTGGGGCAGGCAAGTCTTTATAACTTGCTCAAGTCAGTCGCGGCTATTTTTGGGGTTATTTTTGTCCACCACACCAAAGATGCGTAAGCAGGAGGGGGGTCACTTGAGACCGGAAATTTTTCCCCAGATTCTGGGTATTTTTTATACTTGAGGCGCAAGCCAATTTCCCCAGATTCTACGACTTTTTAAAAGGGTGGAAAATGGCAACAGCGCATGTGAGTGGCGGGTCACCAATCGACCCGCCACTCACATGCGCTGTTGCCATTTTCCACCCTTTTAAAAAGTCGTAGAATCTGGGGAAATTGGCTTGCGCCTCAGGTATAAAAAATACCCAGAATCTGGGGAAAAATTTCCGGTCTCAAGTGACCCCCTCCTGCTTGCGTAGGTGATCATGGGTTCAACCATAGTGTTGAATGTCCAATACACCATTTTGGGATTTAGCCGCCATGTTTTCCTGTGTGCTCGTCTGGCTACCATTGCAAGTACGTTGGAAACATTTCGATTATATAGTATCAGAAATTTCTTCACCATATAATTTATCTTTCATTTTTTCACTTGTCATTCTTCACTAACAACTGCGAGTCAGTCGTAATTTTCAGGTTCACACTTGGATTACTTTCGTTTTTCTACAGTTGCAATCTTTTTGGCATATAATGTTTATTGATATGCTGGTAAAATCTATTGTGCTAGGTTACTCCTTGAAACTTTTGTCCCCATAAGATTACGTATATTTTTATTAATGTCTCGTACACATGATTTTCAAAGATAATTTCATTACAAACAAAGAACTTCTATACTTTTATGGGGTGAACATATATTCAATGTGTTCTTCTAATCAATTCATAGTTAATAAGAAGCATATTCCTATGGTTCAACTTCGATCCAATTCATCGCTATATTCCATGGAGAACTAACTAGTGATTTCTCGCAAAATATTCATATTCCACCTTGATTTCTTCTCCCTCTCAATCCAGAATAACATTCAAAGAATATCTGCAGAAATGGTATCTCTTTCACGCTCCATCCCATTAATAACCATTCAAATAGGGGTTTTCATGTCGTTCCTGATATCGGAAAATGATGAATGATATTTTAGAAGCGAGAATTTACGAATTCAACCATCATTCAAAAAATTCGTTTGTCGAATGTCAAAAACGCGACCTTACGCTGTTTGATTGCGGTTAAATTCTCGTTAATTTTCTACGCCGATTTATCATTCAGACGCCCGTCATTCAAAGCATCGTCGGCGTTGAATGAAACCTGTGACGCTATAATTATAGAAATACCGTTATGATAATGTGGGTTGATGAATTGAATGGCAACAATTATTGGTTCAGCCGGTGCGTGTAGACGAGAAGAACTAACAAAAATGTCAATTGTTCATATAAACGACAGGAAATAAGATATGTTGCTTGTGGAAATACTGGATTCCAAAACACACACTGAGAAAACATTTGTTGTAATTGGCAAGATGATTTGGGTTTTTAAGGGCAATAATTGTCTTTGAGGCCCTCTTATAAGACACAGATTATTTGTAAATTACAAAAAAGGAACATTTTCGATTGAGCCTGTGTGTCCACAGTTTTGGAAATCTAGGACTAAAAATTACAGAATTTTCAAAGCTGCTCAATCCTAAGAATTACACAGGCAAATGCCTTCGTCGAACCTCGGTGATATTATTTGCAGATAATGGTGGGAGTATCACGAAGAACCCCGCACCAAATACATGGAAAAATAGTTCTCAGCCAATTTTGAAATTTTACGAAAACATAGTAAGGTTCACTTATCCAAATGTATTCTTTTTTAGATGATTAGTAACTAAATAATAGCATTGCTGGTTTGAAGGAAGTCAAATGACATATGTCAGTCAGTAGGTCATTAAGACAAAAAAGCCACTTATTATCAGGGTGGGTCAAAAATAGCGACAATTTAGCATATTTCACCAATCTTTATCATTGGTCCTATTAAAAGGACTGAGCATTTTCATTGAAAATTCTCCTGACAAGAATATTTTCTTGAAAAGTTTCCATCTCCCAAAACACCAATTGTTAAAAAAAAATGTATACTTAATGTTAGTCCCTTGAAACAGCCTTTTTGAGACAATAAATCCGCTTCGAAGCCAAAACTACTTGAGGAAGACTCATAGTAATTGCTGAATATGAATAACTACAAAAAGTAAGCATCACCTTTTATACGGGGTGGGGGTGTTTACAAATTGAGTTGAAATAAGTTTTGCACCTAATATATATGTTTGTTAATTATTCTTGAATGGACTGTCAATTTGAATCATATTTTTCAGTTATACTTCAAAGTAAATTATCCTACACTCGCGCAAGTTTCATTAATTCCCGTGTCTGGTTTTTGAAATAAAAATATTGAAAGTTGATATTCTATAGAGAATATTATCCAATCTCATTTCTTGATGAAATAAAAATGATCTTGTGGCGCAAAACAATTGCGTTGGGGATGGTTCATGATTACTATTTATAGATATTCGTGGAATCGTCACGAAGCGTAGAGTACGACTTATATGGATCTGGACACCGAATTTTGGTAAAGCAGGTGGAAAACCGCATGCCAACGTGTCAATAGCCACGCCGTTAATAGTTACACAGCTTATGGTCATGCGTTTTTTAACAAGACCATATTAATTTCATCAGGAAATAAAATTGGATGATATTTTCTATAAAATATCAATATTTTTATTTCAAAAACCAGACATAGGAAATTAATGAAACTTACACCAGTGTAGGGTTATTTACTCCACAGTATAACTGAAAAATATAATTCAAATTAACAGGTCCATTCGAAAATAATCAACACAAATAGATATCAGGTGTAAAACCTATTTCAACTTATATTTATAAACACCCCCCTTATAAAATGTGATTGTAGCGTTTGGTAGCTGATCATACCATATAGGTACTATAAGTCTTGCTCAATAATTTTTTGCTTCAAAGCGGATTTATTGTCTCAAAAAGGCTGTTTTAAGTGACTGTTAAAAACATGAAGTAAATCAAATCAAATCAAAATTACAATATTGTCTGAAGAATGGTAACTCTTATTGACAAAGTGGTAGGATAAGAAACAACAAAATAATACTATAATACTTGAGCATGCAACGCCACATAGTCAGAACTATGGGAAACTACTAAATATATACAAAAATACACTTACAATTCATAAAATACATTTTGGTGCAGGCCAATACACGTCAATTTCTCAAAGTCAAGACAATATAAAAAACATATACGTAATATATAAAAAAACATATACAATATACACATATATATATATATATATATATATATATATATATATATAGAATTTGTAGTTTTATTTGCTGATTGAATACGAATTAAGTGATTGGTATTTGGGTTATGCAGCAGGCCAATAAGTGTACTCTTTTACACGGATTCCAAGCTTTCGATAATATTTATTATCATCATCAGGGATGCTACAAAATAGGAAGACACATAGGAATATATAATAGAGAAAAACAAGACATTCATAACTTACAGTGTAAGTGAGGTTATGCGGTGAAGATGTTAAAATTATATATAAAGTTATATGAACAAAACTGTGTATACAACTCACAGGAATCAACTACAATCCACATTACATACGTTAACAATGTATTCTTATGTTGAGAATTATGAATCGTGTTTTACTTTGAAAGGTTGTCAACTAGACATGTGAATGGATGAATTCTCAAATAGACTGACACAACAGATAATATAGACCACTGGAATTGAAGTGAAATTTACAACGGCATGGAATATTTCCATATATAGAACCAAATAAAAGTTTATTGACTATTGAGAATTTAGATGTGTGAATATAGGATGATGTGCATTGAAATAATCAAACTATGTTATTAGCATTCATGGGGGTAATCTGCTGATTCTCCCTCACATTAGGATTGTCTACAAAAATTAAATAAGAGTAAATCTCACTCAAATGATTTAAATCTGTTTTTTTATTTAGGGATTTTCTGCCTGTGAAATGTGAACCATCTCTAAAAAGAGTCTCTTGGTAGTGTTTCTTTCGTTGGATAAAATTTTTACTGAGTTATAATCCATACAATGTCCTTCCTTATAGACATGCTCACTTAGTGCACATCTCTCCGGGTGCAGTCTACTGTCACTTTTGTGTGCGGTGATGCGGTCCTTCAACTGTCTGGACGTTTGTCCTATGTACTGTTCATCACAGTGTTGACACGGTATACAGTAAACTACATCCGAACAGCTGGTGCATGGGGTCTTGTCTTTCGATTTTGAAAAAATTCTACTAAGAGGTAAAACATTTGTATTAGCATCCAAACATTTCAACTTAAGATTGGGAAATAAGTTACTAAATATAGAAATTGATTTCAATCATAAAATCATTCACAAATATGAATCTATGTTATCAAAATTCAAATCTGACATAATTAATTTGACAAATGAACTAATTTTTTTAGAATTTTCCAGTAGACAACACAAATCTTTTCAAATAATTTTCCATAGAGTAAAACAAAAAAATATATCAAAACTACAAAAATTGAAGGATAATCAGTTTCAAGAAAAATTAAACACTCAGACAAGGTGGGTAAAAAACTTATCTAATATTCATATTCCTCAAGATATTTCAAAGTTTTTATCTCTAGGCCCAAAGTTCTGTATCGAACCTTTGATAGGGAAAGATATCTCTCTGAAGAGTATTCTTGCAGATGTAGACTACAGTACCTCATCGATTTCGGATAATCATAAAAGAAATATTGCTATCTCAAAATCTACTAATATTATTACAAATGGTTTTGCTAATTCACAACGAAATTCGTAATTTTTTCACTGCTTATATAATCAATCGAAAAAGTTTTTAAAGAATAATCCAAACTTAATTGTTACCAAGTCAGACAAGGGCAATGTAACTGTAGTTATGAACAGAGATCAATATATGACAATGTCAAATGATCTCATAGTGAGCAACGAATCATACATTGAGCTTCGTTCTGATCCAACCTCATCTATTCAAACGAATAGTAACAAATTAATAAAATTAGCTCATATGAATGACGAAATCGATGAGTTACTGAGAAAGAAATTAACGTCTTACAATTCAGTTTCACCAAAATTTTATTCACTTCCAAAAATACACAAACCGACGTTGTCTGGTCGACCAATAGTGGCTTCAATAGGAGCACCCACAGAACCTATTTCATCTTTTCTCAATGACATATTAACAAAAGCGTATGACTTGGATAACGAATATTACATTAAGGATTCTTTTCAAGTGAACAGTATGTTCAATGAATTTAAACTACCAAATAATTTTGTACTAGCGAGCCTGGATGTGGTTTCTCTGTTTAGCAATCTGTACCTACAGTCTTGCCTAAGAGCAATAGATAATAAGTGGAACGTCATTAGTGGTTTTTGCAATTTGACGAAAGACACTTTTATGAATTTAATTACCTTCCTTTTCAATAATACATATTTCACATTCAATAATAAATATTATAAACAAACATTTGGTACCCCAATGGGTGCAAAAATGAACCCCATATTGGCAGCATATGTTATGGATGATTTGTTGGACAAGGTCACACATGTTCTCCCATACAAACCACCCTTCCTTAAAAAATATGTTGATGATATTATTATAGCAATACCTACAGATTCTGTTGATGAAACATTGTTCATCTTCAATAGCTACGACCCACACATACAATTTACAATAGAAAGAGAGAATGCATATAATAGCGTGCTTTTTCTAGATACGTTATTCATCAGATCACCAGACAATACCATACTCATCGATTGGTATAGAAAACCAATGAGCTCTGGCCGTATTATCAATTATTGGTCGTATCACAAACAGAGCATAAAGTCCAATCTAATCCAACAGTTGAAAACAAGAGTAATCCGGATATCTGATAGTTCCTTTCACAATAAGAATCTCAACATTATTTACAATCTATTCATACAGAATGCATATCCTGCTTCCTTCCTTGAGAATATTTTTTATAATACTTCATCCATAGAAGACATAACCAATGCTCATCTCATTAATGCACCACCAATTCCACCAGTCAATATGCAAATTACAGAACCCTCTCAAACATATTTTTATACCTCTTTACCTTTTATCAAAGATATCACATCTAGACTGTCCAGAACCTTCAAGTCTTTTTCAGAAAACATTAAAATAGCTAATACAAATGTTTTACCTCTTAGTAGAATTTTTTCAAAATTGAAAGACAAGACCCCATGCACCAGCTGTTCGGATGTAGTTTACTGTATACCGTGTCAACACTGTGAGAAACAGTACATAGGACAAACGTCCAGACAGTTGAAGGACCGCATCACCGCACACAAAAGTGACAGTAGACTGCACCCGGAGAGATGTGCACTAAGTGAGCATGTCTATAAGGAAGGACATTGTATGGATTATTACTCAGTAAAAATTTTATCCAACGAAAGAAACACTACCAAGAGACTCTTTTTAGAGATGGTTCACATTTCATAGGCAGAAAATCCTCTAAATAAAAAAACAGATTTAAATCATTTGAGTGAGATTTACTCTTATTTAATTTTTGTAGACAATCCTAATGTGAGGGAGAATCAGCAGATTACCCCCATGAATGCTAATAACATAGTTTGATTATTTCAATGCACATCATCCTATATTCACACATCTAAATTCTCAATAGTCAATAAACTTTTATTTGGTTCTATATATGGAAATATTCCATGCCGTTGTAAATTTCACTTCAATTCCAGTGGTCTATATTATCTGTTGTGTCAGTCTATTTGAGAATTCATCCATTCACATGTCTAGTTGACAACCTTTTAAAGTAAAACACGATACATAATTCTCAACATAAGAATACATTGTTACCGTATGTAATGTGGATTGTAGTTGATTCCTGTGAGTTGTATACACAGTTTTGTTCATATAACTTTATATATAATTTCAACATCATTGCCGCATAACCTCACTTACACTGTAAGTTATGAATGTCTTGTTTTCTCTATTATATATTCCTATGTGTCTTCCTATTTTGTAGCATCCCTGATGATGATAATAAATATTATCGAAAGCTTGGAATCCGTGTAAAAGAGTACACTTATTGGCCTGCTGCATAACCCAAATACCAATCACTTAATTATATATATATATATATATATATATATATATATATATATTTATAAAATACACAAAATTCTGGTTAAAATAATTTAAAACAATTTACATAAGATAAAGTAAAATGAAAAAAAAAATTATAAAAGTTAAAAAAATTCCGAATAGAATTCGTCTAGGCGACTAGAATGCTCTTTCTAGTAAAATATTTCTCACGGAAACTTTGAACTTTCTTTTATCTCTAATCGTTTTTATTTCATTAGGTAAGTGATTGAACGTTATATATGATGGAGTGTTTTATCTGTGTAGACCTTGGGAGTGGTAAAGTTAAATTAAGGGCTTGTCTAGTGATGTATTGTGCTGTAGAATGCACTTCATCTTTGAACTTACTGTGGATAAGGCATACTGCTTCCAATATACATGGTGGGGGTAAGATGTTTTGTTCTATGAATAAAGGCTCACAAGAGTCCCTGAATTTGGCTTTGCACATGTATCTTGATGCCCTTTTCTGTAATACGAAAATCGTGTCGAATAAACATCCACTACAAGATCCCCAAAAGCAAATTCCGTATTTAAGATGTGAATCAATTACGGCAAAGTAAACCTTTTTGGCCATGTCCCTACCAAGTTCCCATGATGTGGTTTTTCTGCAAAACATCCAGAGGCTATTTTTTCACCCAGTATCTTTATATGATCTTCAAACTTTAACTTATCATCAATGTGTAAGCCAAGAAATTTAGTTGCTCTCTTACTGCTAATTTCTTGATTACCCAGATAAAGTTCTGGCAAATGACATTCAGAAGTGAGGATGTTAGTTTTTAATATGTTTAAAGATAGCATATTGGCATCACACCACCTTTTTACCTTGATAATATCATTGTTAATTTGTTGATGCAGATCCATGTCATTTCCATTATGCCATAGTATGGTAGTATCATCTGCAAACTGAGTAAATTTTCCCGTAATATTTATTGAGGCTAGGTCATTTATATATCAAAAAGAGCATAGGGCCAAGCACAGATCCTTGTGGAACTCCCCATTTTATCTCTTAATTTGTCGATACTTTGTTCTGAAGAGATACGCTTTGAGTATGACCTAATAAGTACGTCTCAAACCATTTCAGAACTACATTTCTAAAGCCATACCTTTCTAATTTATTTAGCAGAATTTTATGGTCGACACAGTCAAACGCTTCAGCCAGATCACAAAAAACCGCTGCCGTAACATCGCCATCATTGAGATTGAAATATACATCTTGTAGAAGGTTAAAAATAGCATCACTTGCTCCTTTTGCACTTCGGAACCCAAATTGAAAAGAAGGTATATCGTTGTGCTTTCTCAAAAAAGCCATCACTCTGTTTTTACTAGCTTCTCAATCAGTTCAGAAAGGGTGGGTAACAATGAGATTGGTCTAAAGTTGGCAGGATTTTCCATATCACCACCTTTATGTAACGGAATCACCAATGCATTTTTCAGACATGTTGGGAATATTCCTGTTGCAAATGAAAAATGTATAGCTTCAACCAGACTCATAAGAGCACAAACAGGTAGGTGAGAAAAAAATTCGGTTGATAAATCATCATATCCAGACGCATTTTTATTTTTCACTTCATGAATTGTTCGTTTCAATTCTTCAATATCCGTTGGCATGAAAAAAAAGATTCAAATACAGTCATACTTTTCAGATAATCCATGGGGTCAGTAGTAGGATAGATTTCTTTGGATATCTTTTCTGCTATTGAGCAGTAGTATTCATTAATATCGCCACTATCTAGATTTGTTGTCATAGGGACGGAGTATTTTTTACCCCTCAACTCATTGATGATTGCCCAACTCTCTTTTTGCCTATTACCTGAATTTTCTAACTTTTGTCTATAATACAATTGCTTTGCAGCTCTCAGAGTTCTTCTATAAATATGCCGGTACTTGTTATAAAATGAAATGAACGTTTCATTATCCATAGCATATTTCCTAATGCAATGTAAGCTTCTCATATTTTTAGCTGACATTTTCAAACCTTTCGTTATCCAAGGTTTTCCCTGTTTACTTTTGACCTCATTGAGAGGAAACGCAGTGTTGAATATATCGGACATCATCGAATGGAATTAGGTTAATGGGTCGTTGCATTTCAATGTTTCATTCCAGTTATAAGCAGTACAAAGTTGTTTGAATTTATTGAAATTCATTTTGCTGTATATTCTCCCTAATTTCTTCTTTTTACCAGAATAATTTGACTTAGATGGGACATAGCACAAAACAGCTTCATGGTCTGAAAGACCAGAATTGATTACATCACATTCATTCTCATCCATGTTGGAGCATACGTAGTCAATAATTGAACTGGATATTTTGGAGTATCGCGTCGGAGAGTTTACATGCATTACTAGAATAAAGCTGTTCAATAAATTCTCTAATGATTGAGTTAATTTTGAAGTTTTGTTACCGAAATCTATTTTAAAATCACCAGTAAGTATTACAGATGCCTTGTGGGGGATATTTAATAATAATATTTCTAACCTTTCCAAAAATAGTTTCTCACTGTATAATGGGGATCTGTACAAACAGAAAACGAATGAGTTAATATTTTCACAATAAACGCCCAAAACTCGAACTCATTTTCGACCAACATATAATTATAACTTTTTAATTCTGTAAAATTGAACTCATCACTGAAATCTTTATGCATGAGAATCAAAGTTTCCCCATGTTTGGTGTTCATCCTAGAGTATTTTGTAATTAAGATATAATTTGGTACATAAAAGAGTTCATCTGTTTCTAAACAATGCTCTGTTAGCAGTACTATATTAGGAAAATTTTGGCTATCTAGAAATACAAACAGTTCATCAGATTTGTTTCTCGCTGACTGAATGTTCCAAAGCATTAAGGATATACCTTTTCCACAGGCCTGACTTCTAAAAAAGATTGCTGATCTACTTCATCAACAGAGTATGAATTTGAGAGCACTTCGATGTGAGGCTTTATCTTAGAAGGTTTATCCTTAGCTTCATTGGTGTTCAAATCACCCAACTCAATCGTTTGTATCGATTTCAAAACCACATTATTACACTTTGGTGCATGAAAGGTATGTTTTAATTTACTACAAATTTCTAATTTACTCCCCTGTTTTTTAATATCGACGAGAAACATAATAGAATGATTTCTTGTATATCGTGCAAATCGGTAGAGAGACATCCTTACCTTATTTATTATAACCTGATCCGTTTGAGTGTCACACTCCGAGATGATTATTAGGTTCGTGGTTGTACCTATATTCAAGACATTTTTTAAAGCTTAATTTAGAGTTTTGGAGTTGCTTATATTTTTGGTATTGAACATCAAAATTACATAATCATCCGGACCATAGTTTAAACTGTAATCGAAAATACTACTTGTCAACATTGATAATTCTATTTTTGGTTTGATGCTTTCATTGATGATGTAATTTCTATTCAAAATAAATTTCTCCAATACTGCAGATAAATTTATCGCGTACTGATCGCCTAGGATCAGAATCTTGGGAGCAGATCTTTCTTGTATAGTCGTTATATTTTCAAGATTTGTTCCTAGCAATGAATTTTCTCTGGTTTTGGTTAATACTATATCAATTATATCAATTATACCTTCCCGTTGGGTCGAGCGGTTAATTTCTCCAAAGCGATTTATATTATTTGGAATAAATTCCTCTGAAAATTTTATGTCCTTGAGATTTTTTTTTACACTTTTAGGAACCTTTTTTTGTTGCTCATCACTTTTCTTAACATGACCCTTGCGATTAACGATAATTTTTGGTTTAATCTTCTTCTTTTCTCCTGTGTTGATAGTTTTCCTGATAGCTTTCACGTATTTTCCATCACTATAATTTTCCTCATTCAGCTTACTCATCTCACTACTATTATGGTTGCCTTCTTCATCGTGTTTAGTTTTTGAGTCCCCGATATGTCCGCCACTGGAGATTGTGGGTTCTCTCATTGAAGATTGGTGACTCACCTGACAAGAATCTGTTTGTGTTTCTATTGTTTATACTGAAAGCACATTTTCATCTAATTTATTTTTCATCACATGAATTTCGTATTCCATTTCTTTGATGATTTTCTTTTGTGCATCTAGAAGTGTGTTCATTTCAGTTTCGGATTCTAGTAGACTAGGAAGAATCGGCGCATGAGTACCGAAAACTATTCCACCCCAATTTTTTAATGCGATCCTCTTCAAATTGCCCTAATGATGATATAAATGCATGTTGGGGCAACCCCGTGCCATATTGTTTAAACCGAAATTGTTTAAACAATTGCAAGAAATTGTTATTTTTCAACCGGACAATTTTTTTTAATATTATTTATCGGAATACAAATTGAAAAGATCCCATGACTTTTCACGATAAAGTTGATATTTTGAGATATTTGAATTTTTAAAGGTTCAAAAACTTTCAAATTTGCGTACTTTTGACCCATGAAAAATATATAAATAATATTTTTTTTTTATTCTTTATATAATAGTTAATAATATTCCTTATAGATTTTTGAAAAAATTCATTGTTTATACCTGTTTTTTATTGTAAATTTCGCGCGCTCTCTGACTCATGCGCTACATCGGCCTCTCTGTATCCTGAATTATTATTTATCATTTATCTTAAAAATTATCAACTTAATCAAGATTGTTAATGAGAGCAAGATTGTTAATGAGAGCAATGTTATTAATAATAAAATTGTCTACAATTTGTTTCCGACAATTTTTTTTTTGGAATCAATTTTACTAAAGTTATTTGAGCATGAATCGGAAGATGAAATTAAAATTACTTTTTTATCAGTTTATATTACTTTTTTGTTATTATCATAGTAATTTATGCATTTATATTAACAATAATAAGATATAATGGTATTTGAACTTTTTGAATCACAAATATATACAAATAATAAAAAGATTTTGGTACGCACTAAATGTTTTGAAAAAACATTCAAAAATTGAAAAATAATAAAATAAAAAATATTATATGGATATGTATATGAAAAGATTCCTTTTTTTTATTTTTTTTTTTCAAGGTTACTCTTTGTATAAAACCTCAAGATCTTTGTTTGTTCTTGTGACAAAATTGTTGATTATATAGAGCACTAGCTGACCCGACAGACGTTGTCCTGTCCAAATTTCTATGTTCCCTAAAATGTTTTCCCGAAAACTCTCGTCCGCGTAGAATTTCTTTTTTTCATGTTTTCCTTCTAGACTATGCTTTTGACTCCTTCCGCTTGTTTCCCGTTATCACGTTTTCCTGTTTCCCGTTTTTTCTTTATCTCGTTATCCCGTTTTCCCGTTATCCCCTTATCCTGTCATCCCATTATCCCGTTTTTTTGTTATCTCGTTATTCCCGTTATTTCGTTATCCCATTTTCCTGTTATCCCGTTTTTTCTTTATCCCGTTATCGTGTTTTCCCATTATCCCCTCATCCTGTCATCCCGTTATCCCGTTTTTCCGGTTTTTTCGTTATCCTGTTATTCCCGTTATCCCGTTTCATTATTTCATACTTCTACATCTATAACCTTCGTTTGAAGAAGCTATTCAATGTAATTACTTTCTGTTTTGATAACAAAAAAGTAATATAAACTGATAAAAAAGTAATTTTAATTACATGTTACGATTCATGCTTCAATAACTTTTGTAAAATTGATTCCAGAAATTTTTTTTTAGGAAACAAATTGTAGACAATTTCATTATTAATAACATTGCTCTCCTCAACAATCTTGATAAAGTTAATAGTTTTTAAGATAAATGACACAGAGAGGCCGATGCAGCGCATGAGTCAGAGAGAGACGGCGATACCCTAAGGTAAGCGACGCATACTTGTGAGCGCGCGAAATTAACAATAAAAAAACAGGTATAAACAATGAAATTTTTTTAAATATCTATTAAGAATATTATTAACTATTGTATAAAGAATTAAACAAAAAATATTATTTATATTTTTATTTTTTTTTAATTAACTTTTCATGGGTCAAAAGTACCCAAATTTGAGATTTTTCGAACCTATAAAAATTAATATCGTGAAAAGTCATTAGACCTTTTTAATTTGTATTTTGATAAAGAGTATAAAAAAATAACAATTCCTTGCAATTGTTTAAACAATTTCGGTTTAAACAATATGGCACGGGGTTGCCCCATGGCAACATGCATTTATATCATCAGTAGGACAATTTGAAGAGGATCGCATAAAAAAATTGGGGTGGAATAGTTTTCGGTACTCATGCGCCGATTCATCCTAGTCTATAGTGCTTGTTTTATAATGATTTGAGTTTCATCCTTTAACTTTTTTATGAACTTGTTTTTCAACTCTCCGTCTTCCTCGAGCTCATTAATTGTTTTTTCTAGTACACTGGTATCTTCTTCATGATCACTAGTGATGTTTTCCTCTTGGCAACAAATTATTTTATTGTCCATCACGAACTTAACTTTCTTCTTGAAATTTTGCTGTAGACAACTTTTGTGGAATACACTAGAGCATTTTGTGCATACATAGTTTGAAAAAGGTTCAAGTTTGCAGCACTTGTAATTCATTTTTTTGCTAATGAATGATTTTGTACAGCCCCCTAATGCTTCAGTTGAACTTTTATCTTTCAAGTATAAGTATAAAATCAAACATGTTTTCAAACGATTAGTATTTTGATAGAAAGTTGAAACTTTTGAAAAAGATATTCTTGTCATAAGAGAAGACTCCCAATAAAGATATTTTTAATGAAAAATGCTAAGTCCCACTAATGGGACTAATGAAAAAGTTCGGCGAAATATGCTAAATTGTCGCTAAAATAGGCGGCTTCTTTTGCCTCAACGACCGACTGACTGACATGTCATTTGACTTCCCTTAAAGCAGCAATGCTATTATTCAGTTACTAATCATCTGAAAAGTAATTATTTTGGATAAGTGAACCTTACTATGTTTTAGTAAAACAGCCATTTTTATGATTTTCAAAAATTAATATCTGCGAAACGTTACATAGAAACTAATTAAAATTTTCCCTTGGGGATTTGGTGAGGGGGTTCTTTGAAGAGACACGATGGCTGGAAGTCTACCAATGCTGATGGAGGATACATAGATGATTCGCTCACCAACGAAATTAAAATTGCCAGGACCGTTCAAAAATTATCACAAGAAAACCTTCAACATTAATCGGATAGCTTTCCTTCATGTTCTGACTTCAACAACAGGCGTTTAAATATACCAAGCATTTCAAACAAATTGAATCCTTCCAATAATAGCAATTGTTCGGATTTCAATATAAATATCAATATAAGAACTAGAATGTTCCTAGTTTTGTTCTACAAATAAATACTATGAAGAAACGTGATTAATTGATTTTTTATTCCATACAGTTGCCGGAACAATAGTGTATGCAACGCGCCCAAAAACTTATTCTTGTCTACTCGTCCAAAAAAAAAACAGTATTTTACGTAAACTATTGATTGGGAGTGTAATTTCAGACGGGCAATTCGATCAATTACGTAACACTTACGTAGGTATACATAATTTCATGAAAATTCAATTGCGCTACCGTATATAAGGTATATATTACTAAAACTCGATATTCATGACAATTATATTTTGTTTTCGTATGGAGCTGAAAATATTTACTGAACAAAAGCATATCAGTATGAGTTCATAATTGCCTTCCATAGCATATAATTTCCTGAATCCATGTTTCAGTGATATCTACGGATTTATGATTCATATTTGATGAATTCAATTGAATCAAAACATGCTGGCACAGAACGGATATTTCATCAATGTTCACATATTCATGAAATATGATACGGTGCATGATGTGACGTTTACCACCCGTTATGAACGAATGTGAAATATATTTCCGTTAGTTTTGTTTTCTATCGTAGGCAAATATGCTGGAATAATATAAATACCATTTGTTATTTCCAATGTACCTTGGTTTAAAATAAACTATTTGATCAATTCTCTACTTTTCTAATACAGTAAACAAGTCTATAAAAATTGCCGAATTCTAGTTTGTAACATTTGAGTTTGTATCATAGATCATGGAATTTAATGTGGGAAAAGGCTATTTTCTGGCTCATTTTCCTGACAAAATTGAACTATACTTAGCACTCTTTACGGACAAATTGATAAATAATGAACCTGGTCTATTTGAATAAAACTATTTTGTTATGTTAGTATAATAAAGTATTATTTTCTTATTGAATATAACGAGGAGATTTCGATAAAATTTATGTATAATATTCTTGGGAAAAAATATTTTCATTCACTGCACTGGGGTCCAGGACCTGCATTTTGATCAGAAATAACATTAACTTTATTTTTCGGAATACATGACGAATGACCTGGTACACATCCAGGTAACCATGAGCTCCGGAAAGGGGCAACTACTCATAATCATAATTTTTTTTTCTACAAAATAAAATCAAACAACTCTTTCTTAAAAACTCACATTTTGTGTGAATATTTGGAGAAATCTCAAAAAATTCCTGAATGAAGATATAGATCAATATTAACTATATGAAATAAAATGTTTTATAGGAAAATAGCATTTTTTTTACAAAATGGAGTTATATTCTTGGTTCAAGTAAAGGTATCATTGATCTAGTTGAAATAAGCAGATTATCCTGTTGATATGAAATATGAATTCATTTCCTATTGCAGAATTCTTGAAACCATAATTTGCTTGACTAAAATTGTATTTCATAGCTGGATTGCGAAACTGACAACTGGAGATTCCTTTTTGAAAATAAATAAGTTTGGCCCCCGATATTTTCATGCGAAGCTCAGTACAATATTTTTGGATATTGGGTGCTCTCATCTGATATGAATCACATTTCCTGGTCAAATGAAGTGTTTTTGTGTTTTTGGTCATAAAATCTCTATTTTTTTCTGAAACTTCGGTGAATAATTTTTAAATGGAATTTTGATGATATTTCCAATATCCTGAAGAATATCATCTTGAATGCCACTATGGCAACTGACATGTTACTTCATTATTAAAATGGTGCTCTTTGAATAGAATAACATTGTCCTCTATTGCATATCAATGGAGTTACAAATGAAACAAACTTTTCATCTTTCAGTTACAATACCCTTAATCTGATTGGGAAATACCTATTCATTTTCCAAGAGAAATCCTCAGTTTGTTTTGCATCCTAGTTACGAAATACCCTGCATTTTGAGGTGCCTGGGATAATGTTATGCAGCCAGTAATTAATGTCCTCGAGCATTACGATAATGCTGTTAAACATTTTCAACTCGTACAAGTTTTCATTAACTTCTGAGGGTTGTTCAAACAACTGAGAAAGCGGTTAAAAAAAAACAAAAAATTGAATGGATGTTTACTGGTGATCAAAAGATGTACTCATTGATAGAATATACCTTTAAATCATCGTTATGGGGAACAGAGTTGGTTGGTTAATGCACAAAAAACATTAATGTTAATACACTCTTGTGATTGAACAATGAACCTTAGGTGATAGGATAACCATTGTAGGTCATGAAAGAATGTCCCTAATGGTTGAAATAATTCTATTAAACATTGTACCAATGCCAATTAGGGATTAAAAATAAATTTTCGGTGATAAAATCCTTTTTTTTTTATAATTATTATAAGAAATGAAATTGATTGGTTAATGTACAAAATACAATGTTGCCAGGATCAACAGTCGATGTTCAAGGAGATTGTATCAATGAACGTGGTCCTTGAGCAATGCTCTAATAGTGAATATATAAACACCCTTCATCAGGAAATCAACAACTTAACATTCACATAGGATATCGGTTGAAAAATAATGTCCAAATGCATTGTAGTAATCCTTTTTTTCAATACAATCAGTACACTTTTTCGTTTTGTGTGGAAATCCTAGTAACATAGATTGGGATAAATGCACCATCATTCTGAAATGTAACCTAGATAACATCAGATTCAGAGGGAAATGAACAAGAACAAACTATAGAAGAAGTCAATGAAGCAATAATGGATGCATTTGAATCATGCTTCCCCATTAAAGGAGAGCAGTCACACAGTGATACCATTTGACGGGATAAACACCTGTAAAATAAGGATTCGAAGTTGGCTAATTTTTAAAAAGACCAAAACCTGGATATTCTGGAAAATATTTCTCTAGAATACAAACCGTCAGATATTATGCTAGCTGCGAAGTGCATTTTGAAGTGGATATAAACATCTACCAAATATGCAAAACGAACGGGCCCAAACAAGAAAGGGATGCATCAGTTTGGTATACTGATGGATCCAAGATGGACGAGAGAGCTGCATTGAGAGAAACGGGTACTAGTTTTGGGCTCTCAAAGCCCCTAGGTAAAGACCGACCCATTTTCCGAACAGAATTCTATTCTATAGAAATTTGCGCCCAAAAATGCCTTGAAAGAGGATCCAGGGGAGTGCAGATCTATAGATCCAAAACAGCAGCACTGAAAGCTCTGAAATCGCATGCTTGTGAGTCTGGACTGACTTGGGACTGGAACTCTCAATCAGGTCACTGCTATGAGGGTGCCAGGTCACAATCGAATTGAAGGCAACGCGAAAGCAAGGAATGAGCGAACACTCCTGGCACATAACTCTTCTATGGTCTTTCCAATGCTCATATTATTGACGTATTTCGGCGCTGGGAAGCTGACCGAATTAAAACATGGTGGAATATGTTTCCTGGGCAGAAACAAGCAGAAAATCTTCGGAACAAACATATCGCCAAATAGAGCTGAGTAGCTCCACGAGTTGGCCAATGAAGTCTTGAAACTGGTAACGGGACTACTCAACGGACATTGTCTTCTGAGGTATCACTCCAAAAAAGTGGATAGATCAGACTTGAACTGTGCCGTTACTGCAGGAACTTTGCTGAAAATGCAGAACACCTGCTTTTCGACTGCCAAACGCTATTTCGCAAAAGGATTCAGTTCCTCGAAGGGGTTCCATTAACGCCGCTCCCAGATAACTGATACACTTCGCAAGGAGTTTCAGAATCGCGGGCTTTGAATAGTTGGAGGGTAATATACAAAAGACGTTATAGGTCGAGGTACGGAGAGGCGGAAGTACCATATCGAAATTGATGGCATAGTTCCACGAAAAGGGCAGATGGGATTCTTGCCATATATAATCAAACTTACCAGAAGCAGCATTAGGGTATATACCTAACTGCAGAAAGGTAGAAGTATCTTCCATTGCAGAAGCAGGGACATGATCTTCAGTTTTGAAAAATAGCTCCATGAATTAGGAGATTTTTCATTCCTAAACAAAACACCATTCATATACTCTTGTTAGTTTTTGGGTGTAATAACCAAAAAAAAGTCACGAATGAGTATCCCCCCCACAAAAAATATTTATTTACACAATTCCAAAGTAACATGGACGTGTTCTAGACAGCGGTCTACTTGAATGTTGGTTTGCTACATATAATGATAAAGAAAAGCCAGAATATAAATTTTTGGATGTAATTCAATCATCTTGGAGAGGTATCGAAATAATATTTTCTATATTTTGGGTTTTATTTTCCCCTGGAAATAACGAATGTTTATTAACTGATCGAAAAAAGCAAATTACTATATTTGCTTCGATACGTTACTGCGTTCTCGATATTCTGGATAAAAATGAACTCAGAAAATGTAAAATTTGTCAGTAACGTACCGTTTGAAAATGATCGGCCCAAAATATCTCACAACAAAACTTATATTCAAAATTCTAAATAAAACATATACTTTTTTTGATTACGTTTCGAGAATCACCTCTGTTCCCATTTTCAAATCCTAGTTATCAAAAATTATTACAATTTCAAATCGCAAGTTTTTTGTGATAACTTGACAATTATTTATCAAAATCTGATATCACCACAGAGGTTCAATCCAACGTGATCTGTTTTGTACGAAATTTCTTTAGTTCTACCTCCTTTTTCAGTAGGGACATCCATGTTGGATCCATCGTGAGAGAACCCGTCCACATGAAAACTTTTTAACGGAAAAATTAACTGAAAAGCGAAAAGTAAAATAAACCTTTCTAGCTTAATAACTCAGCTCCTAAACTAATGTGAGTAACTAATTTTGAGACGGCGCCAAAACAAACAAACAAGCAAATTAATTACGTAAAATGCGGGATGCGCGGCAACGTTTTGATTTTATCTTTGAAGGAATTTGATGATCTTCGGTGATTGTTTGTTTGTCGCAGACTCAAAATTATTACTTATATTTAGATTTTCAGGTAAAAATTTGGATTTTTAATTTTTTCGTGAATAAAATCTACTAATTTCTACCTACTTAATTGACTCCATGTCCACATTATGTTGTAGTGTCATCAAAACTACATAAGTTTCAACAGAATCGGTTCACAGGTGAAAAATCAATAATCCCTTAAGGGTGGATTTTTTCTACAATTTGAATGGGACCAACTTCGAGGAATCTCCTTTACAATAAAAAAAACATCGATATCGAATAAACCAGTGAAAAAAATTTGCGTGGTAAAATCGGTAACAGGTATCAATTTATTTGTTGAATAATCAATCATACCCTATTTCCCTAACCTTAGGGATGGATTACAAATTCAAATATGAACAACTTTGAGGTATACCCTACCCTCTATGAAAAATTATGCTTGGTTATACATAAAAATTATACCTGAGAACCGCCAGTACGCCATATGGGTCCCTGTTTGTGTCAATATATGTTCGGCTAATTTTGATCTTCCAATTTCTGTATTTTTTTTATTATTCTTGTGTTTGGCTTTTCTTATTTTTGGAGGTCTTGACATTTCTCCCATGTTAGTTTTACCACAAACACATGGAACAGCGTATACACAATTCTTTGAATTTTGTTCTAAGTTTATTGGTGTTATACGGGTTAATTGCGTTCTCTAGGTATTGTTATGAAACTGGGTTCGTTTTTTTTTATTTTATTGAAACAATATTCGAATTATTCCGTCCGTTCATTTTCAGTTTGAAACACAACTCTGGCAATAAAATACTTGTTTACAACTCAAAATGCACTTTAATAGACTACACATTGAATTACTTCGTTCCTCTGTACAATAATATTCACAAAACTAACTGTCGCGTCCATGATTCTCACCACTTATATATTTTCCTTGCCTTCTCGAGTCTTCGAAGGGTTGCAAACAGCAGAGGGGTGGACTCGGATTATTTTCGTGATTTCCGTAACAGTATAATAAGTTTTGAATACCGTTCTGACATTGAATTTGTTCCCGTTTCTATTTATTTTCTCGGAAATACCGAGAATGTATGGAATTATATTTATTACTCAGTCTTGATGTTGTTGGGGGCCTTTCTTTTGTTTTTTGATTTAAATTTGTTTGGTTAATTTGTCCTTCATAGAAAAGGTAATTAACATTTTTTACTTCTAGGAGGAGATAAAATTCCAAATAGGGAAAACAATAATTCAATCATCGTTGCATACGCCGTGTTATTGGGCAGTTAGCACCAAACCTGATATTATTCATTATTGCTGGCACCATAATGAGTTCAGTCTCGACCTGTGTATATCTGAACATTCCCGAATGCCATAAATTTTCGAGAATCCAAATTAAAAAAACTTCCTCCGGACATACTAATCGACCTCGTGTATCCAACACAAAATATATATGGAATTTATGCAGCCCGAACAAGTATGGGGTAAGTTTTTCGAAAGGGTCAGACCGCCTCCTAGATATATATTCAAAGTTGATACACAAGCGTCAGATGTTTGAAAAGACCGTTTTATTTGCATCTGAAGCCTCTTCAGTATGTAACGCTTTCGCAAAATACACATTTGCTCAGAGGAAATACACCATTACGTTGGATTTATTGCTCTTGCTCGAGAATTTTTTCGTATTCATAGGAGTTGCGGAGAAAGCTTCATCAACCTAAGCGCTTTGAGGACGCTATTCACTGTGAGAGGGTGTTTTTTTTCAGCTAGAGACACTTATTATAATATCGACAATCTCGCGGAAATAGTTTATAAGTACTCTTGGTTAGTGGAATAGTGGAGAGAAAATTGAGATCAAACTTTGTGCGAAGTTCAAACAAGTTTCAACGTTACCCGAAGTATTTATGAAACAAGGTGAATACGAGAATTTTGCTAATTGGGTGAACAAATGCCTTGGATGTTTCGAATGTATATAAAAACGAATCAAAACAAAAAAAATCGGCCAAGTGTGTGTTTGACTCGTGCAGTAAGGGTTCCAAACCATGTAGGAGAAAGTTGCCTATGTTTGACCGACTCCTAAAATGGACCATCGATTTTCAACGCATAAAGACTAGAGTCAGTGCTGCTATTCTAGTGTGGAATTGTAGTACTACTCGGAACATCCATAATAAACAGGTTCCTCTTGATCAGTCACTAGACGTTAAAACCTGACCATATTCCGCGCAGATTTAAGAAGTCCGCATGCTGACGTCAAAACATTCATAACACGTTTTATTTACACATTTGCCGAATGCACTCGGCAATGCAAATCCCATTGTCAATCATTCATGTGTGGGGTGTTTCATTAGGTATTTTCTTATGTTGGATACTCATGAGTGTAGTGATCAAACAGGTCAATAAAAATGGTGATATATGCAAGGTGTATTTCATAAAAACACATGTAGGTCACCAAAATGACGTTGGCCATCTATATTTGACACCTTCGGAGAGACATGCTATTGCTGGTGAATTGGCAGCACAAATTATCTTTGATGCGGTATTAGATGATGTAAGAGACGAAATTTCAAGTTCATCGCGATTAGAAAGAATGCACCCATTAACAAAACAGGACCTCCATAATATCGAAGCAAGTTTTAACATTCATTTAAATACAGTCAGACATCAGAATGATGCAATCAGCATTGACGCGTGGGTCGTGGGTCAGTGGAATGAAGGATGAATGCGTCCGATTCTATAAGCCACAAGATGTTGTCTTGGAGAAGTATCCTCAATTTGAATGAGAGCAATTGAACGCAAAAAAATAAAATTTTCACCTAAATACAACTCTCTAATATAATGTAGTACCCTAAATTGATTAGCATTGTTTCCCAAAATTATATATATATAATATATATATATATATATATATATAAAAGTCCACTTTGTAATCTACTTTCATTCTGTCAACATAAATTGGCCGGTTATGAGAAATAAACGAATATTGACCTGGCATAAATCACAGTCTAAGTAACGCGGAGTCTTAGGGATGATGTGACGTCAGCATAGACACAGTCTAAGTACCTCTGCGCGGAATAGGGTCACGTTTAAACGTTTGGTTGATCAGTCATCATCAATTGTTCTATTACAGTGAGTAGTTGAATTTTACATCCCATATAGTAATAGTTCGCACATAAGTGACGAAATTCAAGCTTTTATTTAATTTGCTCCATTCGTATGACATTCTTTCCGGTTCAAAACTTGTAACCCATTTTTGGAGCACTTGCCGACATCCGATCGAGCTAAAAGTCGGCAGGTATTCATAATTCCAGTGACAATGCATTATGAAATTTTGTTAGATCAAAAAACAAAATGGCGGCTCCAAGATAGCGGACGAGTTTTGTGATTATGATCCAATTCGATTCAAAATTGGTATGTGGGGGTTTTCGGGGTCGGGTATTATGAATTTTATGTCAAAATTCATAAAGTCAAGATGACGAATCCGAATTGTCGGAGGAGTGTTGTGATTATGGTCCGATTCTATTCAAAATTTGTATGTGGGGGTTTTCGTAGTCGGAGATTATGATTTTTTTTTACTAACCAATAAGTACTAAATAAACTTATTAAAAAAAAACATTTGTATTCAAACTGAAAACTTTGTGCGACAAGCTCTCCAATCTGTAAATCACGAAATAACCTACGGCACACATCCAGAGCAATTATTTTCAACTTTTCAAGGGCATTCGAATGAAAGTTTGTCTTTGAAAATGTTTTTCAATAATTATTATTTGGTTCTGTCTTTGTTCTTTTTTATATCGGAGATCGTTGATGTTCATACCCTGTATTCAATTGCCAACACTTCTTCACTTCCACCACGGACTAGTATGCTTTTATATTGGATTTTTGTTTTATTGAAACGTAGAATATTTTCATTTAGGAGGCATTCTAAACATATGTGGGATATATTGATTCATAAAGACATTTGCTTGGGGAATTCTTCCTATGATACAGGATGAATATTTATTCTATTAGAATTATCTTCAATAATCAATCTCAGCATTCACTGAAAACAATATGAAATAAATTTCTCCGTGATTTCGAACCAATAGTCTTTGCAGTAAGTAATAAGTTTTATTAACGATACTTCTTGGGTTACTACATTTTCATAACCTAGTATTTTTCATCCCTCGGATTTTTTTATGAAAATTGCAAGTGGAAAAAATGCTGGAAATTTCATCATTCCAATCGATGATGAAACACTATACTATTTGGAGTAACGAATTGGCACCAAAGGAAATATCTTCCAAAAATTCCAATCGTTCTGATTATTTCAAACGTATACATCCCTAAAGGGAAATTATTTATTAATTGTATAACGAAAACTCAATCATCTCTGTGGAATTCGTTCTGCCGTGGTTACCAGAAAATTGTGAGCGGTATTGAAATAGGACGAAGCGAAACATTGTTCATCAAACAGAGTAACACGAAATACTTCACACGCGAGATATTTCCACAAACGAACAATAGTCCGTTGTACAATTTCAGAACCGAACAGTCAGAAGAGGAAACATTGTTCGATGTATTTTCCAGATTCATTAATTTATTCCAACAAAATATCCAGCATGATGGAAAATCAACTTTTCAGTTCACCAGCATTTTTTTTGTTAGATGGAAGACATTGTTTCTCAGATCTATGACAGTGAATAACCAATTCCTGTGTCTTTCTGGGAGTTGTACATATCATCAAATTCGACCTGAATACGCTCTCACTCATACTTGTTCATTTTGAATTTTGTTTTTCAGGAGTTTTGAACGGTCTAGTCTGATATCACCCTGGTATGGGTCTCATATGTCGAAGGACATTAAGAATTTTGAAATTAATATTGCTGAAATTTTAGTAAGCCTTCATGAGCTGATTCCGCACAAACAAAAGTTCCGCACTAGATCACCAGAGGGAAGGAATATAAACACCTCACTGATAACATGAATTTGCTGTAGACGTTGACCGTGGATAATCTGATAGCAAAACTACATGAATCTGGAATTACGACTCGAAGTGATGCCGATGACTTGGCATTTACTATCAAGGGCAAACATGAAGGTATAATTTCCAATCGCATGCAGACAGCCTCAAACATAATCAGAAGCTGGTGCGCAAAGGAAGGATTAAAAATGTGATTCCAAGCAAATTGGTGCTGGGCGTTATAATCGACCTAAGACTAGTATGGAACAATCACGTCAATCTCATTCCCTACAGGGCTGCAGCGACAACCTGGATGCATAGTTCCTAGCACGATATGGGGTTTGAAACCGAAAAGGACATATTGTTCATACCAATTGATCATCAAACCCATGGTCACATATGCATCATTAGAATGTTGGCCAAAAATTCAACAGTACTCGACACAAATCAAGCTGCAAAAAGTGCAGTGATTGGGCTGCCTGGCAATGTTCACGTGCCCCACTGCAGCATTAGATGTAATGCTGAACCTTTCGCCACAGCACTTGTGTGGAATGAAGAAAGCGAAATTGGGAAATATTCGTCAGAATACAATTACAAACTATCAGATATTATGCCAGCTAGGCACGAATTCGAAGTGCATTTGGAAGTTGTCATGAACAGCCAACCAAATATGAAAACGAATGGATCTGAACCAGCAAGAGTTGCATCAGTTTGGAATACTGATGGATTTCAGGCTCTCAAAAACCTTAGGCAAAGCCACAACAATTTTTCAAGCAGAAATCCATAGAATTGAAATTTGCGCCCAAGAATAACTTGCAAGTGGCTCCAGGAGAGCAAAATCTATATCCTAATAGAAAGCCAAGCAGCACTGAAATCCCTGAAGTCACTCACACATACACACGTGAATCTAGACTGACTTAGGACTGCAAACTCTCTAAGACTACTGACTACCAATCAGATCACTTTGATGTGGATGTCAGGTCACAAGGCAATCAACCGCAATGAGGAAACAGACAGCCTTGCCAAGGAAGGGATACACACTCAATTCTTTCCGAAGCCCACATTGAGAAAGAGTTTTGGCGCTGGGGAGCTGACCAATCCAAAACCCACTGGAATACGGTTCCAGGACAAAGACAAGCGCAAATTCTCCTGAGCCCATCGCCGCATAAAGCTCAACAGCTTCTCGAGTTGGACCAGAAAGACTTGAAACTGGTGAAGGAACTGCTCACCGGACATTGTCGTCTGAGATATCTCCTCAAAAATGGATAGACCAGACAGTGAACTGTGCCCTCACTGCAAGAATTCCGCTGAAACTGCAGAACACCTGCCTTGCGACTGCCAAGCTTGAGTTTTTCGAGGGATTCTGAACGTACTCAGATATCAGGAATTGGCTCCCAGGAAACTGAACACTTCGCAAGGAGTCTCGGAATCCCTGGTCTTGAATATATGAAGGGTAACGTTTGAAAGCTGAAGAGCCATATTGACCGTCCAACATCAACAATCTACAAAGTTCCGCATGAACCACGGAGCGTTTGTCATCCATGCTACTGAGTCGTGAATTTGTCCAATACGTCAATCAATGAGGGATAGAGGGAATTGCGCTTTTCTATTATCCACCTTCATTTTCTATATGTGTCCGCCAAGGATTCCTCCTTCCTGTGCCCTGAAGAAATCTCTTGAGAATTGTTTCGATTGACCTTCACTCTCCAGTTCAGGTAGCAAATTCAAGAGGTATCAATACCACACAACGGTATTCTCATATCCTATTAATGGATATTTTATCATTCTGTTCCACCATGCCATTTAGTATAGACTAATTCAATGCTCAATTAAATTTTCAATAAGGCAATTTGGCTATTTTTTGAAAATGAACAGGATTTCATAGATCTATGTGAAATCATCTGCCACTGGAAGATAAACTTCAGTCACTTTCTTTCATCGTTCAAGATAACCTCTTGTGGGGTATCCATGTTGAAAAGGAAAACATTCTCAATTGAATATCGAATAGAAATATTTTTCTGTGAATTGAAAAATACACGATAAAAATGAGTACTCATTTGGAAAACATTCTCCTTTGCCTCATTCATCTATATGAGTTCCTAATTAAGACTGGAATAGAAAATCAAATAATATCCTAATTAAAATGAAAATTTTCACTTTTATATTTTTCTTTTGAGTTAGGGTTGGATGTAGTACAATATCCAGCTTGGCTGAAGTCTTTCCTGTTAGATATTCACAAAAAATAACTTAATTTTTATCGTGGATTTTTCAATTCACAGAAAAATATTTCTATTCAATATTCAATTGAGAATGTTTCCCTTTTCGCCAATTTGGCATTTTGTAAATCATAGAAAATGTCTGTGATTGGATAATTTGAATGACTTAGCGCAACTCTATGCTTGAAAAAAAATTGTATTGGATTACAATCCTTGAAACTATTGCACCCCATTTGAATGGCAATGATTTCAATTTTTTTATAATCGGCTCGTTCGGATCTACTCAATATTACCCACGTCTGGCCTATTTCATTCGAATCGCAACAGCTCACTTCGTAAGCCACTCTCATTCAGTTATCGTGAATTGGCCTTCGAAGAGAAATACACAAATATCAAGGTTGCTGGCGTCACGAGCTACCTATTCCTCTCAATGATTCATCGAAGTACCTAGCAAGGCCCGTAGTATTAGCATTGATGGGGATGAATCGCAAAATCACTGTGAGAGCTGTAAGACATGGAAGACAAAATTGCTGATAGAGGGACCCTAGCTGAATAGAATCTTTCATCAGAAGGGGACTTGGAACATTCTGCCAGGCAGTTTGTGTGGGGAACTTCAGTGCCACACGCTCACGCATGCTTCAGGACTAACGAAAAGTTTAATATAAACGCACTTGCTGATATTCGGTTCACGCATGGTTATTTCCAACAGCTCCAGCACCTGGGGTTCGGTAGAATGTTCACCTAGCAGAGTATTCCTGTCCTATACTCCCACTTTTTGGAGAGATTAGCTGAGTTACAAAGCAGACTGATTGGTAGATAGTTTGAGTATTCTGTACCATGGATCATGACAATAATGACATGACTTGACCTCCGGAGAAATTATTTGGATATGTTAATATTATTCAGGTGACCACCATTGGGGGCAACGAAATTTTCCAATCATAAAATTCGATATTCCATCGATCACAAGCTTTTGCTTTCCAATGTTGAGACAATTGATATAAACCCTGAATTCTTTCTCCGAATTTCGACGAATTTCCATTCTCAAAAGATATGTTTTTCTGGGTGATTCCTTTCCCTTGAAGGAGGAGTCCTCCAGAGCCATATTTATGATGAATACGTAGTGTGTTACGGACTCCTTGAATTGAAGTTTCTCAGGAGTATGTGAACATTTTCCAATCCACACGGGTCCTCGTGTTATTTGTATCAACCCCCAATAAGATAAACACTGAATTGTGATTCGAGCCCTACTCGACTGTTTCTTCCCGTACAAGAATGCTATAGAATAGAAAGTCCGGAATGAATGTAACTTCAATTTGACAAACTACAAATAAAAAAAAAATCACAACAATCGTACATGACTGGTGGAAGGTTTCAACAAAAACAACTATTTGCTTGATTGTTTCAATGAGTGGGAACAAATCGAAATAGAATATTGACCAGAATGTTGTTGAACGTTTTATTGGGTTTGATATCGTTGAAGGTTTGTATTCATGTTTAATATATCCCGATGAACTCGGTTCACTCAAGTCTCCATTCAAATCATATCTTCAGACATTTTACTGGGAACATTTTACGGACTTTTATAGATGCCCTATTATAAATATTGAATATTTTTTTATATCTCTTGGTGAGTGTCTATTGACAAGACAAGGTATTCTATAATTTTATGATCGTCCTAACAAAGTCACGATTTTGCCCTGAATTCAGATTCCTCAGGCTCCAATCTGTTACATCTTTCAGTATTCCAGAAGACCTGCAGAAAAATCCAGATATGAATCGAATACATTTTCCAATCTATCAAAGATTGAACCTTTAACTTTATGTTCTATTTTGATAATTTTCATAATTAGAAAATTGGAAATTAAGTGAGCAGAATCCTGATGATGAATATTCCTTGATTTTATTTCAAAATGTATATATTTTGATAGCTGTGTTCGAATCACCAGGTTGAGGAAGATTGTTGAGTATATAACGTTGAAAAATTCATTGGAAAATGATGAAGATTTTAGCATTTTATTTGGATCTATTCCAAATAAGAAAGTTTACTGGATGTCTGGTAGAGGTTCGATTGAGTTCCAAAACGGACTTGAATAATTGGACATGAAAAAATCATTTCAATGATGTCCAGTTTATCAACAATATACAATCATAAAAAAAGTTCAATTATCTTGTTCAAGGCTAGCGTGATTTCTGCTGGGAAAATGCATGTAGATTACTTTAAAGTGTATTCTGGATGATACCGTTGTTAGAAATATATTCATTACTAACATATATCACATATTATTCCTGTTGAAGGCACCTACTGAATATACGTTCCGAGCATTTCTCATATCGTTTCATTCTACGTCTATCGAAGATACATATTGCAACCATCCAGAAATGTAGGACATAAACTACAAATGATAGAAAGTAAAGGACTTCGGAGAAGTCGTGATGCTCATTGAATTTCTCCATTGCACCACCGCTCTAAATTCAACAGTTCAGATTATATAGGGTGCTGAAGATAACTTTTCTTCCAAAATTTCAAATGGCCATTGTGTAGAGACTTTTTCGTATATATGAACCAAATCGAGTATACATCGATTGTCCATACGGCCGACTTGAATACATTATGGAGAACAATTATTTCTGCACGCACAGACGATATACAGGGTGAGTCCAAAGGTAGCTGGTTTTTCAGTGATTTCCAAATTGAGCGGTGGAATTTCATTCATTTTAGATATTTTGTAGAATACCAATATCGATGGCGTTTGATGATATTAGCATCCCCTGAATTGAACTGGCATAACTATTATGTATTTCTCATGAAACTGCCCAGTCCTGCTTATTGATATATCCAAATGCCTGAAATTCCGGAAAAGTCGGTACAAATCGATCGTTCACGGTGAAAGTTCACTCTGCAGATACATAAAATATACAGGGTGGATCAAAAACTAGTGTCTTTTACAGATAATTTCCTTGAAGTAGTTATGATTGATATTGGTGTCATTGAAGCATTTCCACCAATATGTGTTCGACACACATCTGTTGAAAGATTTTGAACAATTTTTTCTGGAATATTTCGAATGATATGTATAAACCTATATATAAATATATATATACTACGAGTAGTAGAACGACTCGAGTAAAGGTAAAAAAATCTCGAAAAATATCAAAAAACAAAAATAATTAATAACAATATTATAAATAACGGAATATGCCCATATTTGATTACACAAAATGTTTCGTACCTATACAGAGTGTATCACATTCGCGTAACAACAATCAAGTTCTAGAATCTAGATATATGTTGCATATGGAATTTTAGAATAAACCACAATCGACTTCCCACCAATGACTAGCAAAACTACCTATTCGCAAAAGATACTCGTTACTCGAATTCGATTGATTGTTAATTGAAATGTCGATTGTTGTTAAACTTCCTGTATATGGAAAGGAATACATGTTAGTAGCCTGCAGTGAACCATTCGTGGTAAGCTTATGCAACAAACATGTTCACTCTAAGTCATGTATACTATCCCGAAACCAAGTTAATTTGGAAAGAACCCACACTTGGAGAGGAGATGGACTAGCTGCAACTTCAGTTTGGTCAGAATGGCTCTGGTTTGAAATGACATTTAGCAACCATGTCCATTTGTTCAACAAATACTGAATTGTCATTTTACAATCATTGCATATTAATGTTAAGTTTCCACTGAAATCATATCGATTATTGATAAAATAGCTGATCGTCACCGATTGAATTGCTTTACTGTATTGTTATGTTCAATACACAAAATATGGTGCGACTCGATGGAGAACCAAATGAATTGAAACGAGAAATTTCCATTGAAAGACGCGACCAAAGGGGACTTCCAATGTCGCAACATTGATGGAATTATAATTGTTTGACATGCAACCAATCAATTATTCAAGGGATTCATCACCTTCAAGAAGATCCAGGATGTTTGAGATTGGATATTTTAACACAATCCCAAGGCACACGTGTCTCATTTGGAATGGTGCACCTGATCTCCAAAGACTCACAATAAAATGCAAGAGTCAACGTGTTCAGAAATCAGAACATCTTTATACCACAAAATACCCGTTTCCTGTAGAATTCTTCTTGATGATCGTGGGTTTTTATTTTCCCATCCTACAGATAGGCTTGAGATATATCAATAGACCTCACGCTCTGGAAAGGTCAGGAACTTCAATCATTTTCAAACGAACTCAGAACTGCCGCTAAGCGTAAATTGGATTAGTAGACGAGAATCATTTTTCTGATGGAGAATTCAAATCCATTGCTCCGCTCACGGAAGAACAGTTTGGTGACTTATATAATCATTATGTATCTGTACCAAGACAAGATAGAGGTGAGAGACATATTTCAAAAAAAAATATTTATTGGCATTCTTATGCAAACTCCGACAAGGTATTTCTGATGAGTTTTTAACCATCATATTCAATTATTCAAGCCGCCAGGCAACAATTCAGTGATAATTAAAGTGCGGAAATCTTTGTTACTCGTTTCGTACCCGATAATATGGGATTTACCGCAATAGCAAGGAAACAATTCATAGAATGACATGTTAGTGTTTTTGCGAATCAATTGTACAACCCACAACACAATGAACCAAAAGCAATAGTTTATATAGATGGTACTTATTTGTACATCCACAAAAGTTGCAACTTCCGGGTATTTCGACAATCATATTCTAAACACAAAGGGAGACATTCAATCAAACCCATCCTAATTGTGGGTACTGATGGTTACATTTTGGATATTCAAGGCCCATATTTCGCAGATTCGGGAAATAATGATGCACGCATACTGCAGAATGAATTGAGTATATATGTCAACCAAATGAGAAGATGGTTCCATCCAGGTGATCTTTTTATTGTAGATTGGGGTTACCGAGATGCTCTTCCTTTCCTTCAGAATATCGGCATTCATCATGAAATGCCTTCAGTTCTACCTCGAGGATGGAGACAACTAGCCACAAGTCCAGGATCATAACAAGATGGATAGTTGAGGCACGGAATGGTCATTTGAAGACACTGTTAAATTTTTTGTATCACAAAATTGATACACATCATATTAAAAATATAAAATGTTTCCTACAAATAGAAGGTGCAATAATAAATGGGTACCATGGGCTTATTCAAATGATAAATGAGAGAATTAGCCAATATAATGTTGGAAAAGGCTAATAGAATGAACCAGTTCAAGCCAGAGTTGAAGCAGAAAATCTAATATGAGACGTGGTCAGTGGACATTACTCAGACAGGATCATTTCAATGAATTCCCCACATTACATTTATATTGTACGAGATATAACTGTTGGCATATACCAGGTAGAATTGGCAGCATCGTGAATACAAGTATATAAAAATGAACTTCAAATAGATGCAAATACGAATGAGCGTGGACTTTCACGAATGAGAGTTCATTAAAGATTCCGTAATGCTACTAAATATCAATTATCCATTGCATTCGAAGCCAACGTACAGGATATTGAAAAAATCAATAGTGTTGACGATGTTAAATTTGGATATTATTGCACTTGTAAAACTGGAGCCAGGACCCTTGGATTTTGTGCCCATGTGGCCAGTGTTATCTGGTACCTTGGTTACGCACATCATGAACAGTATATAAGGTATCCATCAAATGCCCTTCTCATCCATATAGAGGATGCTGAACATAGAGAGGGACAAGTTAATCAGGTGTTCTGACTCTATCATCCTTTTTCTAAACGTTGTGCATGTCATCATTTGTTTAAGTTCATTGGTACCCTATTATATATTGTGTTTCCTTTCGAAGAATTCCACAGTTTGATATTGAAGTAGGTAATATAATACATCATCAATCAAGATCAATTGATAGTTGTTCCGCGGTGAGCCCTAGGTTTTCAACAGGATGTCATCACTGAAACTTGAATTATTCTGGATTTCCTGTCGTTTTCCATTAGCAACCTATACAATCCATAAAGGTACGTATTTTCAATGGAATATGAGCATATTTTGTTTCCAATTCTGTTTTAAATCAATGTTTCTGTTTCAATTATTTGCTATATTTCTCGATATTCTCCTACCATCATTCGAGTTGTTCCACTGAACGTAGTAGGTACATTTTATTTACTAATAATATTATTCAAAATCTTTCGGCAGTGTGTCGAACAGAATGTATTTCTGAAAATGCTTCAATATCAATCATAACTACTTCAAGGAAATTATCAGTAAAGGACACTACCTTTTGATCCACCCTGTATATTTTATGTATCTGCAGATTGTACTTTCACCATGAACGATCGAGTTTGTAACCGACGTTAACGGAATGTCAGGCATTTGGATATATCAATAAGAATGGTGCATTTATGAAGAAATTATATAAAATATTCAGCTCAATTCAGGAGCGAATATCATCAATCGATTGATATTATTTAGACCAGCCCTTCGAAAATAGTAAAATGAAAAAAAAAAATTATAGTAGGATTCCCATTTGGAAAGGAAGAGAATATAACAAAAGAAAAGGGAAAAAATTTACGGGCGATCTGAGGTCAAATGGAAGGGGTGGGTTTTAAAAACTTAATTTTTTTATTTAAAATATTTTTTTTCCTTTTTTTTGTCAATATGAAAAACACCCTTTAATTTTCAAACGAAAATTTCCCCTCAAAATATCAGCTTTTTTAAAAACTTTGGGTTTTGTTGTTGAAATTTACTTTTTTTGGGGGATAAAAAAAAATTCTATGACGAAAATGCACAAAACAAAAACTCAATCAATTTAATAAGACATCTATAATAATTTGAAAATTGTAAACTTCAAATTATATGCGTAGATGCCCATTTATTTATTTTAAGATAACCTATACCGGTGACCTAAAATTTTCCCCATCAAAGGTATTTCAGAAGTGGGGAAGGGGGTAGGGGGTGGGCCTTACTACCAATTTCTTTATTTTTTAGAAAATTTACCATGGTAATGTATATTTTTTCTACACTATCAGAAAGAAAGATTTCAACGAACAAAAAAACCATTTTTTAAAAAAACCCGATTTTTGACGGGGTTTTTGATTTTAAAATTTTAAATTTAAAATTAAGTCAAAATAATGGGAAAAATAAATATTTTAAATAAAAAAAAATTACAGTGTGTTTGGGACATGAAAAAATGAGTTTTTACCAAATTTCGTGAAAAATGAATGTTTTTTTTAAAAGATTTAAAAATAAAAAACCAAAAACTTGGTTTACTTGAATTTTTTACATAAATTTCAAGCTTATGTGAAAAAAGATGTAGGTACCATAAATGTTTTCTTTTTTTTTTACCTACAACTTTTATTAACTATAGGACTTGTAGTTTTGCCGGAAATCGAGATAAACCGTTTTTTACTCTTAAAAACCCACGCCCTTCCACTTCCCGACCTCAAATCGCCCGTAAATTATTTTTCTTTTCATTTTTGTTATATTCTTTTTCCTTCCCAATGAGTTTCATTCTACTATATTTTTTTTTGGTCTCAGAAATTATCGACCCTGGTCTAGTATCCTACAAAATATCTGAAAATAAATGAAATTCCAGCACTCAATTTTTTGGAAATCATTGAAAAACTTGCTATCTTTGGTCTCATCCTGTATATCGTCTGTACGTGCAGGAATCATTGTTCTTTATAGTGAATTCAAATCAGCCGTATGAACAATCGATGCATACTCGATTTGGTTCATATATCCGAAAAAGTCTCTTCACAATGGCCATTTGAAATTTTGGAAAAGTTATTTTCAGCACCCTATATAATCTAAGAATTTAGAGTGGTGGTACAATCAAAACATTCGATCAGCATCACGAGTTCTGCAATATATAAAAAATTTGAGCAAATTCACCGAAAGCCAATTTCCCATTGATGCAGTGCGAAGTCCCGAATGCGTAAAAAGTGAACTTTAAAAAAGATGGAAACAATATGACCAGAAAATATAGTCAGAAAATTATGTTTTGAGAGGTTAACTATTTGAACTTAATACTGTGAATTATACGCAGTCGGGGCATCTTCTTAATTTAATGAAGATATATTATTGCATCCGCTTACAGTAATAAGTTAACCTCTAAAAACAATATTTCTGGTCATCTTGTTTCAACTTTTTTGAAGTTACTTTACGCAGTCATTGTTTGATGTTTCAAATTTACTTTCATTATTTTACACTTTTTAGTTAGAATTATTCAAAATATGGCCTCTGGTTGTCGCCATATTAAATTTTGTTTACTGTCATGTCTAGTGACACTCGCAAGATCAAGACAATTCGATTGACGTAAGAATCATCAGGATAAGCTCATGCGTTTGGTCTCTAGAGCACCACAAAGGAACAAACATACATACATACATACATAGGCTGATAAACACATTACCCTCCTTTGCGTCGCGCAGTCTGGTAATAACAGATATATTTTTAGGACATTTCACCCTTTTGAAAGGCAAACATATCTCAAATCTGAAGAGTTGGTCGAAAATATACGTCTCAAGGATATTGCTTGCTCTTAGGAGAAGCTGGCAATCTTGTTGAAAACCTCTACTATGAATGTGGAATTTTTCGGAAGTTCCTAGCAAGAAATCGATCACTGTATTATCATACATCCTCGTGAATCTCACATTCCCCGGTTGAAAGCCACAAAGTGCACATACATTCATCGAACCACCCCGATGCATTCGAATCATCGCTTTATGAAATATTCGCAGATCAGAAACAGAGACGTTCAGCACTAGAACTTTTCACGATGGAATTTTGAAGTCCTTATCTATATGCATGAGTAATATCTCCTATAAATTGTCGCGGCGTTCAGTAGAGAAACCGCGAACCCATTCACTTTTCCAATTTAATTCAACAGTTCCATCCTTTTTCCGTTCTGTTTCGCATACATATAAAATTTATTGATACAAATGCCACGTATATTCCGATGGTGGAATTACTAAAATATTTTTGCTTTGCTGGGAGAATTATATCTGCTTATAGTAGGGAATAACTTAATTTTGTTGAGAGCCCCGAAGTGAATAAACATTTGATTCCATGAAAGCTCAGATGTTATCTAACCTAGGGAAGAACTGTTCACAGTGAGTTCTGAATTAGAGGAAAGCAGTTTCCATATGCCCATGTATCTTGAGACTATTCTTGCCGGTAGGATGTAGAAATCATTAAAATATACGATTATATGAAAGTTACGGAATGATGGGGATATATTTTAAAAAATATCATACAATATAAATCAAAATATCATATACAGTCGTATCTTTTCACAATGCCGAGTTCATATAACAGCTTTTTGCGTCTGCATTCGGAGTACTGATTTTCTGATTGACCACTGAATGACATAATGAGGAAGCAGCTAATCAGGAAGTAATACGCCATAAACGCGTCACTTTGTGTATCTTAAAATTATATGAAACATATGAAAACAATGACCCGTCACATTTATGGAGATTTATTCGCCGACTACAAACTTCACAGCCCGCAAAAGTGAATATTGTCAATGGCTTCTGAGTTGACATCATAACAATGACGATTTTCCAAAGCACACACAGAATGATGTGAATAATCTTCATAATACACTTGTTTGGGCAGTAGAGAATCATCATGATTCACGACGAATACATTTTGTAAAATAATAGGCTTGTGGAAATGTTCGTGAAAAACTATTTGATTTAAAAGGTTTGTAGTGATATATACCCGTTTGATCGTTAAAATTTGTGGATGCAAAAGTCAGCATATTTTTTTGCAGCAACAGATTTTATTGAGCTAAATGTTTCAACCCCTTCCGAAGTACTGATTTTTTTGTAAACAAACATTTTGATATGTGGTGAATGTCTGTGAAAAATTCATGAAAGGAAAAATTGTGGCATATCAGACAAATTATCAATTTGAGAAAACATCCTCAACCGAGATTCAAACCCACGACCTCTAAATCTCTAGTCAGATGCTCTAACCAACTGAGCTATTGAAGACATAGGCCACGTTTATACCGTATGTGAATTTGGTAACCTTACCAAGTGTATGTAACCAAATTCAAACCAAACGTTTTAGTAATCTTTTTTTACATCGTGTTTTGTCAAATGAATAATTAACCAACTTGGTTTGGTATTTATTTAGTCATGTAACCAAGAGAAAGGTTTGAAACTCTGCTATCTGATTCGGAATTGTGTCATCTGTCAATGACAATGTCTGGGTGTCAGTGAGCTCAGTCATTTTTTAATTTCATTGGTTCAGCAGTTTTTGTAAAGCCCCTACTCAACAAGTCTCCTTCAAGGCTCTTGTAAATGGCTAGGTGTTTGAATTTTTTGCCATCCAAAATTGATATAATTTTCTTGTCCAAAAATATTTGGAGAAACGCACTGGTTTCTTCGTCTGTCCAATTAATACCTTTGGATTTTTTTATAGGAGGTTCTGAACTACAGCAACTCATTTTATATAAAAAAATACCAACAAAAATATATAAAACAATTTCCGAGGTAATTATGCGGAAACTAAGGTTAGGAATCACAAAACATATTTTTTACTAACTCTCGCTCTCTTTTTTATGGCTATTGTTTCCATTCGGTTCATTCAGCCAGTGCGATAACCGCGACAGAACCCTTAGCAATCTTTCAAACCGAAATTTACTGTCACGGTTGGTAAAACTTATCATACTGTTTACACCATCTCAGTCAACTCACTATTATAGTCCGGTTTACAACAAATTTCGGTACCAAACCCAACTAATTACTTGACCAAGTGCACAGTTTATACCACACTGACTAACAGAATTTGGTTGGAATATAATCATTAGTCAGCATACCAAGACACGGTATAAACGTGGCCATTGATTCCGTTCGCATATTATTTGTGAATCGTTTTTCCCATAATTTAATGTTAGTGTTAGGACGGTAGAAAAGATCACGAGCACTCATCAATGGCCATCAAGACCAAGTAACCATTCACTCTAACATTACCATCGACGTGACGGTTTCAATCAATGTTCAGGAAGGTGATCTCCAACCACTGATAAGATTTTGCCAACTATACAGTGCGAGGTATGGAATAAATTGATTTTTAGCGTTATTATGTATTTGTTTAAGAAACCTGAAGGAGATCGATTTATTGTCAATTTGACAATTTAAGTATGAAAATACTACCCCTTCTTGCATCCTCTGAATTATGAGCACCCCCTCAAAAATTTTAAATGGGAAGAGGGGTCGTGTGTCACTTTGTTCGAAAGGGATTTTCATTCCCTGTTCAGAAATATCAAGTTTTTCAAATTTGGTGTAATCATAACTGAGAAAATTTATTTTGAAAATGTAATTGTTTTATACTTTAAGTTGTTTAGGAAGTATTTCTCAATCTATTTTATAATTAAATTAAATGTTCAAAATGACCACCCTTCACTTCTTGACAATAGGCAAGTCGATCTTGGAATTCTCGTACATTTTGTAGGACCTCAGGGATTATGTTGTTAATTTCTTCCGTTTTCCTAACTTTAAAATCTGCAATATTGTCTGGTCTATTGAAATATACTTTTGATTTTGAATAACAACATAGGAAGTAATCAAGAGAAGTCAAATCGGGGAATCTAGGCGGCCTTCAATCGTTCTACGTCTTCCAATCCATCTATTGGGAAAAACTGCGTTCAAATAATCTCTAACAATAAGTTTGTTATGCGGTGGAGCTGCGCCTTGTAGGTACCAAATTTATTTATGTATTGCATTTGGATCATTAACATCAGGAGAAAGTCTTTTTAATGTAGGCTGTGAAAAGTTCATCAAACAGTCTAGATAAAGCTCACCATTAACTGTGCCTTCAAAAAAATAAGGGCCAAAAATTTTGTTGTTGATGATACCAGCCCAAACGTTCACTTTTTCAGGATATTTTCAACTTCACATTTCGACCTGGTTTCTGAATAATTTTAACATGTCCAGTTTCCCGAAATTTTGCTAACTGTAGACTGTGAGACGTGTTTATCAGGGTATTTATTATTAAACATTTCCTTTTGAGTTCCTGTTTTATTACCGCATCCAATCATAATTAAAATGTCTATTCTTTGAGTTTCGGATGAATCAAATAGACACAAATATTTTTCAGTAAACTGACGTGTGTCAGCAACTCATAAATATCAAAATAACAGTAGTCTACGACTGACATTACATTATTAATGTTGGTTTTGTGAATAATATTTTGGTGTCTTGAACGACATTTTCCTGATGTTTAGCAAAATAGATCAAAAAATACCTGATTATTTCTTACGGGGTTATTTAAAATCGAAGGTATATTTCAATAGACCAGAAAATATTGCAGATTCAAAAGTTAGGATAACGGAAGAAATTAACAACATAATCCCTGAGGTTCTACAAAATGTTGTACGAGAATTCCGAGATCGACTTGCTTACTGTCGAAGAGTGAAGTCATTTTGGGCATTTGATTTAATTGTAAAATACATTGACAAATACTTCCTAAACATTATGTGACATTATTTCCTTCATTCTACGTAAAGTATCAAAATTTTACATTTTCAAAATGAATTTTGTCAGTTATGATTGCACCAAATTTAAAAAACTTAATATTGCTGACCAGAAAATGAAAATGCCTTTCGAACAAAGTGCCACATGACCCCCTTCTCATTTGAAATTTTTGAGGGGGTGCTCATAATTCAGAGGGGGCGCAAGAAGGGGGTAATATTTTTATACTGTAACTTGTCAAATTGACAATTGAAATCAACCTGTTCCAGGGTTTTTTGAACAAATACATAATAACGCTTAAAATGAATTTATTCCACAACTGTGGAACGCACTCTGTATAGTATGTAGTGGAAAATTGTTTCTGTGAAAAATACATGAAAAAAAAAGTTGTGGCATACCAGACAAATTATTGAATCAAGCGGGATTCGAACCCACGACCTCTAAATCTCTAGTGCTCTACCAACTGAGCTATTGAAGACATAGATTCCGTTTGCATTTTTCTAAGTCGCTTTTTTCCATAATTTAATGTCAGTGTTAGGACGGTAGAAAAGATCTCGAGTACTCATCAATGGCCATCAAGACCAATTAACCTTTCACTCTTACATCACAGTTTCAATCAAGGTTCAGGAAGGTTATCTCCAACTACTGACAAGATTTTGCCAAATATATAATATGCAGTGGAAAATTGTCTGTGAAAAATATCTTCCTAAACCGTGATTGAAACCGTCACGTTGATGTTAGGGTGAATGGTTAAGTGGTCTAGATGGCCATTGATAAGTACTCGAGATCTTTTCTAGCATTCTTAACACTAACATTAAATTATGAGAAAAAGCAATTCACAAATATGAGGATGGACTATATGTGTCCAATAGCTCACTTGGTAGAGCATCGTACTAGTTTCAGAGGTCGCGGGTTTGAGTCCCGCTTGAGGATGTTTATTTTTTTCCTTGATTTATTCATTTTTCCTTTTAGACTTCTTAATATTGAATATGAGTTGGCATATCCCCTCTCATTATCTAAGGATTTATATAACTTTTAAACTCTCAAAACTTTTGAAAATTTTATTTTTCATTCTTATGAGACCTATTTAATGTTGACAGAGTGCCCATTTTCTTTGTTCATTTGCCGCTCATATCGACTGATACCTTTTTATAATATGGTACCTATTCATATCTTTAGAAGTCGATATGACCATTTTATCTTTATCTATAAATTTTCCGAACCATTGACCTGTTTTGGGAACATTCCGTTTCATTTCTCGTCATAAAGAGGATATTATGTAGGTAATTTGAATTCGTTTGACAATCACGCTTTTCCTGGAAATTATTGTTTTCGCCTGCATTCGGGGAATATGAGCTTATCTTACATAACTTCATGAAAAAAAAAACACCGCGTGAATCCCTATCTCACAGTAGAATTGAAAATTAGTGAAAATATTTCATACATTTATCTTTATATCCATAAGGAAAATGCTCATCTCATATGGTTGAGAGAACTCAATTTTTATATTACAAAATATTCCTGTTATCTTTTTCTCTTGCTTCAGCGTTATTTAATTTCAGGGTATTAGAGAAAAACATTATTGAACGTTTTTGGAGTTTCACTGTTCGATTCGACTTAGTTAATATCTCAATTTGAAATTAGTATGCAAGATATGATTTGATTATGGTTGAGAATGGAATGAAAAAAATCAATTCAAGTACCTATATGATATTTTCACTGCTTACCAAACAGGATCTTCATTCGAGTTTGTGTAGTTTCCTGAAATAAAAAAACAAAACAAATGATAAACTTTTCCTATATCAATTTCAACAGATTTAGATATCAAGATGATTTATCAACAACGTATCGAAATGTTCATTTTGATATATTATAATCAGGTATTCTATCTGGGGAAAGCGTTTTTTATTGTTGAAACCTATCTGCATTATAAAGCTGTAATTTAAAGAATCGTTCATATTAGCTCAGTTGGTGAAAATAGAATGGAAAAAACTATTATGATGAAGAACATTCAGCTATCATGGTATATCTTTCAATTTTGATAATTCTACAGGATATGCCGATGAGGGAAAAAACCTTAACTTTCAAAGACCAATATGATAACTTTGGTGACAATGAATCATAATCAGTGATATGCCATTCAGCATTCACAAAAAGTAAAAAAAATTAATATGTCAATTGATGAAGTAGTCAATATTTAACTTAGCAAGGAATAAATAAATAGTTTTCCATAGGTACGTGCTTTTTCCCACATGTTATTATAAAAAATATACAATAATATTAGCGACGGGGATGGAATGATTATTACTAATTTATCAGTATTGGACTGAATGGATATCCATAACAATTCGAAGTTGACTCCGGAACAATATATTCACTTCCGAAAATTTTATTTTACTGGTTTCATTTACTTTCACCTGTTCCGATGTGTGTAATCAAATATTAAAAGTTAATTTTGACCCATTTCTAGTTGTCCGATTAACGTGAAATTTGGCAGGAATTCATAGTTTCCGTGACAATGCATTATGGAATTTTTGTTAGAGAAAAAAGCGAAATGGCGGCCTCAAAATTTTTTGTCAAAATCCAAGATGGCCGACGATCTCTGTGATTATGGTCCGATTATATTCAAAATTGGTGTGGGGTTTTGGAGATTATAATTTTTTTGTCAAATTTAATTGAATCAAAATGGCGGCCCCAAGATGGAGGACGATCTCTGTGATTCAAAATTGGTATGTGGCGGTTTTTGTCAAGATGGCGGACGAGATTTGTAATTATGGTCCGGTTCTATCCAAAATTGGTATGTGGTGGTTTTTGGGGTCGGAGATTATTGTCAAAATGCATAAATTTGAAGTGGCGGCTCCAAGGTGGTGGACGAGTTTTGTGATGCTTTAACAGAAATGCATGGATTAGGGCGTACTTACTGAATAACACAAAATAAAATAATTAATGAAAACCTTTTTAAATACAAGCTTTCATTCAAAGGCGCTAAGAAGTAAAACATAATTGCTTTGGATGTGTGACGTAGGTTATTCCGTGAGATATAGATTCAAAAGCGGAATAACCTACGTCACACATCCAAAGCAATTATTTTCTACTTTTTAGCGCATTTGTTTGAAAACTGGTCTTCAAATAGATTTTTCATGAATTTTTTTTTATATTCCCGACCCGCTAGGCTGGAGAACTTTCCGGAATATTATTCTACACATTTTTCCGAACCTATCATTTCATAAAAATTGGTAAAAATCATTCAGAGCTTTTACTGGAAAATTGACCACAATGACTGGCCTACTAATTCTTCGAAGAGTAATCTAGCTTTTGAGAAAAAAAGGATTTTTTCACATTTTGTTTTTGATCGAAGTTTCGGAACACAAAGAGATGACTTCAATTTGGAACATTCCACAATGTGTAAAGGAACCGTTTTGAAAAATATATTCACTCACAGGAAGAACCTCAGAAATTTATAGCTATACGTAGTAGTAGTAGTTTTAGCTCAACTTCTGTATTATTCTGAAAAGTATCTCGTGATTCATTCCTGATCAGTACTTTTTTGCAGAGTTGACCCTTCAGAACTATTTCAAAATTCAAATCACGCCAAGCCAAAATAAATTATTCTGGTGGAATTCTATCAATATGGAAGGTATGCTAGACCAGAGGAGATTTTTGGGAGTTCAACTCTTTCATTTTGTATTCGAAACACTCTTCTAGATGTCAACATATCAATTGAAACTATTACGCACGACAATTGAAGACATCTTCATGGATTTAAAAACACCAATGAATTACGTACAACATATCTTGATCGTATAGCAGAAGTTCTCTTGATAAGACATCGAACCATTTATATTATTAATCGATGAATCACAGAAACTTCATCTTTCAATCGCAGATGATTTGACATCTGATTTTATGAACACCCTGTTCATATTTTCAAACAAATCAATCGGAATATTTTCTTCAATCCAATGACGACCACATTCTAGAATACAATAAAACGAAAATTCCAGCTGGATAACTCCATATACATCGTTTATTAATAGAGATTTTCGCTGTTTGGGGACGAATAAACAACGATTCAATGCTCAATCGAGGAAAATTGGTAATTTCATTATCCACCTGAAACGCTTCCAACAATAAAACGGAAAATTAGAGGAAATAATTCATGTAATTAGTAACTCCCCAGTGGGAAAAATTTATGATATACCCGCTGAACGAGCAAACTTTGCCTGGGAATTGCCGGATTATCCAGTGAAATATTGAAATTAGTGCCGTACGAATATTGTAGTGAATCAAGGGCTCAATAAGTTTATATCCGTTATGACCAATTATCTCCATACCTGAAACAGATTTGCAGATTTAAAATAATCCGATTGACCTGGTTTGGTGAAGGATTCTGAAAATATACGGATTGAATCAATAACAATTCATCATTGGAATGATAAATGGTAATTCATAATGGAAATTTTGTAATCATGGTATGACGTTTTCAATTGAAATTATTGGTGAATTTTGATGGAAAATATTGATATATCAATTTTGATATTTTAGTAATCATCGGAGTTTCCCATATTACAGTGTGTTTCTTGGTGGATGGTACATTAGAAGTATCTGGAGAACGGAACGACAGGACATTTCGAAAATTCGTGAGCGTGAATAATCAAACGGGCAGATGTGAACTCGGCCGCTTAAAAATTTATAATATTCTCAATTAAAAGACGCCCCAAAATAAGGTATGTAATCTCGGCCGATCGTAAAACTGATGATACCAAACCTTAGTTCTAAGAACTCTATGGGTCTACCATGTAACCTATGTTTGTAAACTAACCTACAACAGAGAATCAGAATCAGTTTTTCAACATTATAATGTCACACTTTGGCAAGGAAATGAAAACACGTTTTGAAGGTTATATTACTGATATTCCAAAAAGGCATATATTAACGGTATAAACGTACACAAAATATATACAAATCATAGATCATACAGTTATTGATAATACACAATTTCACTTAACAATAACACATATTGAAATAAAAATAAGTAACATACAAACGATGAAAACTTTTTAATGAAAAATTAAACCGACGAAATACGGAACTAGAAAGTAAAAAATAAAATAAACCTTCTTAGTCTCAATAACTAAGCTCCCAAACTAATGTAAGTAACTTATTTTGAGTCGGCGTCAAACAAACAATCAAATGAATTAGGTAAGGCGTAAAATGCGCGGTGACATTCTGATAATTTTTTTGAAGTAATTTAAGGACCTTCGTTGATTGTTCGTTTGGCGCCGACTCAAAATGAGTTACTTACATCAGTTGAGGAGCTTAGTTATTTTATTTTTACTTTTCAGTTCCGTATTTCGTCGGTTTAATTTTTTGTTAAAAAGCTTTTATTTTTCAATTTTTTGTGGGTGAAATCTACTAATTACTACCTTTTTGTTTTTTGATTACTTCCAAAATACTTACTTACCCACCTTACTTCAACTATTACCAGTTAAATAATATGATAATCTTATTTTACTATTTGTTGTAATATGAATTATATTTGTTGTTCTGGTTAGTTTATTTCATTACTTTGTATATCATTCCATCCTCTCATAGAATATAATGATTGTGACGGATGTAGGAGAACAAAAATAATGACAGTAGGGATCTGTCATTGTCAACTACATATGTGTGTGCCAATGTTCACAAGTGAAAAATCGATTATCCTCTATTTTTCTACTCGTAAGGGCGGATAATTTCATTCGAAATCCAAATATGAGGAATACCCTATCTATTAAATAAGGAATCATGCAAATCGAAGAACCCAGTACAAAATTATGCCTGATAGAATCGGTTAACGGACTAGAATTCAGAGGGTGAGTGTTCAATATCCTGCAGTTTGCTACCCTTAGGAATGGATTTCATCTTTTAAATCCAAATGGGACCAACTTCGAAGTATATTCTATCCACTGGAAAAAGAATTATCGGAATCGGACGCCTCAGTGGAAAGTTATACGTGATCATACATAAAAAAATAAAAAAAAAATATACGCGTCGACTAGAGAACCTCCTCCTTTTTGGTTTCGTCGGTTGAAGAATACATTTATTTATTTAGAACTCATTTATTGTAATAATGCAAAGCAAGTTTCAAAAAATGCAGCGTACTTATTTTCTTAGCGTTGTAGTCAATAATAATACGGTCCAAATACTCCTCTTTTTTTTCGTGTCCGAATTTGGTACATATGGCTTGTCCACACTCTGAAGTTTTACATATATTTCACATTGATAATCCAATAAAAAGTCAACGAAAACAAATATCGAAGGATGAGGCGCGTAAAAATAATTTTTTAAATGTGAATGGAATGATTCACAGGAATTAGTGCTTCTATCGGCCCTTGACGTTTCAGACGCCCATAAATCTGGAGGATAGATTGCACAATCCGCCACATAATTGTCCACTTAGTAGTCCGCTAACATTTGAATTTTTATTTTTTGAGGCTGAATTGCAGCTATCGAAAAAGCAAATGCGTCTCCTACTTCCTCACGGTCAACAAACATAAGTCCAAAACAGTATCGCAACCATTTTCCTCCTTCTGTTGTATTTCCGTATTCTTTGGCAAGACCAACTTCTTGTATCTTACGCCACAAGATTGTGATAGATGAAATCTACATCCCATTAGTTTGACTTGCGGCCAGACAGTACAAGCTGCATTGTGGATAGCCTTTTCGAAATCGACGACAATTTCCTTGGGGACAAAAGAGAACGAAATATCTCTACAGCACTTCTTCACGTGTTCAAAGCACTTTACATACGTTTCAGTACATTTGTCCGGCAGCACACAAAACACGGTATATAATGTCCATTCAGGCAGCCGTGAATAGTAAACAGTTGCAGAAAAAATTCAGTGCAGTAGTCAAATGTACCATCTACGTAGATTTTGTTACATTTGCACAGATTCTTCAAATTTGTAACGCAACTCTTATATCTCAATAATCTTCATCATTCACCAACAAGAACTTTGTATTTGTCTTTAGTGCATTATGAACTTCACTCTGAGATTTAGGAAGCACATGAAGTAACTTTCTCCTAGCGTTGTATATATTGCGTTTTATATAGGTTAGATCCTTTGAAGAGCTGTTGTATGATTTGTTGAAAATATAAACAGGATGTTCATGAAATATTTCTATCAATATTCAATTGAGAATGTTTCCCTTTTCAGCTGTTGTATCTTCATTAACCATAACTGAATGTAAAATTTCACTTGACCGACTGCTGATATCGTCAACGGCTTTGATTTTCGCTGAGTTCGAAGGAATTATGTCAGTTCTCTGTCAAAACGAAGTTGATAGCCTACTATCTAAATCAGTATCCAATAATTATTTTATTGAAGACGATTTCATAACATTCTCACAAACTGTACGAGAAAGATATAGGGAAACTCACTTCTTGATACACTATTGGAAAACCTTCATTACCAAGTGAACCATGACAATAATAATATTTCATTCATTTCATTACAATAAAAGAACATTGTAATGAATATCAGATATTTCAAAATGTTGCTAAGCTTGTGTCATGTTTAGATTCACTTCAGCCAATAGCTAGTCTGTGTTCCTAAACGTGAGAACTTTGTTCGTTTTGAGATGAAATATAGAATTTTATGATTAAAACAATATAAGCCTAATTAATATTAATATTGAAGATTACATACGTTAAAAACTAATATAAATAACATACTAATGTAAGAACTTTATGGAATTTATGGTTAAAATATTGTTATATATTTTTATATTCAAATTAGTGATTCAAAAGTACTTTGACAAACTTCGGGAGGTGATTCCTCACAATATTCTTATATGAATTGTTGGAATAAATATATGCCTGGATATGCTTCGTTTCCAAGATACAGGGTGTTGAAGTTTTATTTTTATTTTCGTTTTTTTTATATAACTTTCGAAATACTGACCCTAATTGAACAAAAATTGGTATTGAGAAGTTTTTTGAGGTGTCGAATTCGAACCTGATGTTATTATTGCTCTTACTCGCAGGGGGCGCCACCTACACGTCTTATTCTTTTTTGAAGATACATATATACCTACGTATATAGGAGTGTTCAATCCATGATTATTTCATGGAAGTATTTTGATAGTTGATGTTAGAAGCCAAAATGTTAGTTTGATTTTAAAAATTTTATTGTAAATTTCCATTTTCAAATTTATTAAATTCCAATGGACCTTTGAGATTAGGAAGAACACATTTGAATTTTCTCGAAATCTTGTTGGATAACTTTGTGTTATATTAATATTTATCAAGTTGATTTTCACCAAATAGAGTGGGGCAGTTTTATGGAATAATTGTCCGATATTTACTATTTTCGAATTTTGGAGACGCAAGTTCGATGGAAATCGTTGGTTGAGATTGAATATTATTTTGATAATTTTTTTTGTATTATTTATAGGAGTTTTATATTATTAGAATATGCACCACCCCATGCGACACGGATTGACGGATCTGGATGGGCCCCGAGTATAGAATCACAATCAACTGCGGACATAGTCTGGTATACAGACGGTTCAAAGACAGTTGAAGGAACGGGAGCAGGAATACATGGGGCAAGTAGGGACTACATAATACCACTTGGCAAATGCTCCACGATATTCCAAGCTGAAACACATGCTATTATGGTATGCATTCAGAAGAATATAGAAAGTGGTTATAGGAAAAAGCACATCTACATTCTATCTGACAGTCAAAGTGCTATCAAAGCACTCAACTCTATACAGATGAAGTCTAAACTGGTCTGGGACTGCCTCCAGAACCTCATCGAGCTGGCAAAACATAACAAGGTCACCTTGATGTGGGTGCCAGGTCATAGAGGCATTGAAGGCAACGTAAAAGCGGACCAGCTAGCTAGACAAGCATCTGAAACGCTATTCACAGGGCCAGATCCTGTACATGGGATTAGCAAAAACCGATGCAGGATTCTGATCGACGAGTGGGTAAAAAGAAGACACGAACAATATTGGGATCAAACTGTCGGGCAAATACACACCAAAGTCATGGTAGGGCATCCAAACCAGACCGTGAGACGGCTGACCTTCTGAACCTGAACAGAACGAAGGTCTGTTGACTGGACACTGCGGCTTAAGAAAATACCTAAACACCATGGGAGTAACCGTGGAGTGTAGGCTTTGTGATGAAGAGGAGGAAACAGCCTCTCATATTATCTTCGACTATGACGCCCTAAGTAGTAGGCGACACAGAAGCTTTGGAGAGATCAGCCCGGAAACAGGCATGAATCCGAAGAACCTTATTAACAGGCTACCAAACCTTATTGAAGGCACAAATCTGTTTGAATGAGGAACCACTGACGACAGAGTGATACAATAGACCCCAGCTGGTCGCAGTGTCAAGGGAAGCTAAGTGCCAACCCTGTCTCTGGCTCGTCAGCTTTCAACCAACCAACCGACCCCATGCGACTAGGCCATAGTTCAGGACTGATTGGATCGAACTAAAATACATTATTTTAAGATTTTTTTCATCTAGTTTGAGGGCCATTTGTTGGAATAAATACAATAACGATTGATTTGTTTGAAAATATGAACAGGATGATGTTCATAAAATCAGATGTGGAATCATCTGCGACTGGAAATAAACTATCTTCCATCGTTCAAGATAACCTCTTGTGGGGTATTCATGTTGGAAAGAAAAACATTCTCAATTGAATATTGAATAGAAATATTTTTCTGCGAATTGAAAAAATCTACGATAAAAATGAAGTTATTTTTTGTGAATGTCCAACAGAAAACAACTACTTCCCCGGCTAAAACCACGTTGGACATTGAACTACATCTGGTAGATATTCTGAAAGGGCCCTAACTCAAAAGAAAAAACCCGAATTCGAGAATTCGCATGTTAATTCAGATGGTTGTTTGATTTTCTATTCCAATCTCAATTAAGAATCCATATAGATGAATGAGGCAAAGAAGAATGTTTTCCAAAAAAGAGTTCTCACCAAAAATCCTTTTAACATTGACGCAAGAGGGGCATCGCATTTACTGGGTCTTCAATACATTTTTGTCGACGAAAATCTATTTCACGCTTCCACGATCATCAGGAAGACCGGAAGAACTGGGACACACATTTTCTAGAAGCAATCTCACTTTGCAAAGATGGTAAAATGTAAGAAACATTTCTTTTGGAGAGACACTCTGAAATGAGTGTTTTTCTGACATTAAAACCTGTCATGGGGTATGATAGATTGATTTGTTGGAAAATATGAACAGGATGTTCATAAAATTAGATGTGGAATCATCTGCGACTGGAAGATAAACATCAGTTACTATCTTCCATCGTTCAAGATAACCTCTTGGGGGGTATTCATGTGGAACAGAAACCAACTAGTGTCGCCTGGTAAAGCCATGCTGGACATTGACATCTGATAGATATTCTGAAAGGGCCCTAACTCAAAAGAAAAAATCTAAAATTGAAAATTTGCATTTTCATTCAGATGGTGATTTGATTTTCAATTCCAGTCTCAATTAAGAACTCATATAGATGGATGAGGCAAAGAAGAACGATTTCCAAAAAAGAGTACTCAAATCTTTCTATTCAATATTCAATTGAGAATGTTTCCCTTTTCTTTTCCCTTTCCAACAATAACGATCTCATTTTTTGATCAAGTTTTGAATTTGAAGATCCCATTTCAAGCTATTATCAATAATGACCCCTAAGTATTTTGTGTTGGTTGTAGTTTGAATTTGATATGTATTATTTCTAAAAGGTAGATGTGAGACTAATTTTACGGTATTTGGTATTCCATTTTTATAGTTTGAAAAAGGTAGATATACAGTTTTATTCAAATTGATGGTGAGAAGATCTTCATCGAACCATTTTCTCATTATTTACATATCTTGTTTCAGTTTGGTTTCTACTTTCTTCCATGAGTTTCCATCTAGAAAAAGTACGGTATCGTCAGCAAATGAAATTATCATTCCATGGCAGTTCAACGTTGAGAGTCCATTCATATAAATTATAAATAGTATGGGGCCTTGTGGTATTCAAAATCTTATCTCTCTCTCTGATTAATAATGCTATTATCAATTTTTACCACTTGTTTTCTATTTCTTAGGTAGGCTAATACAAGATATTTCACAGTTATAACATCTCTACCAGGAGCTCTGTTTTGAGTTAGTTCTCGTATTGTGCTTTCTACTTTATGTAGCGTTGTGGGGAGAGAAATATCGTGTTATTGAAGTATTTCCGTTTCATTGATTTCTTGTTTATTTTATTCACAAGGGTTCATGAAAAATATTCATTGAATTCATTTGCAATATTTTCCGTATCGGTGAGTACATGTTCTCAAATTTAAAGTTCTTCAATTTCTCTTTTGTTCAACTTTTTGTTTCAACATTTTTTATTGTAACATGCTATCTTACGATTCTTATTGTTTTTTTCGAAAATAATGTTTGGCTCTGCTGATATTTTTTTTGTATAATTCATATTCATTCGTATTATACTCATTTTCTGGATCTTGCCGATGAATTTTTTTGCAGATTTCATGAGGCAATCGATATCCATTCATTATTCTTCTTAAAAAATAGTTCTAAGGTTGCATCAGTGATTATGTTCATATTTTTTCTATTAACATGTTCGCCTTTTTGTCAGTACCAAATGTCTCGATCAATTGATTCTTCATTCAATTTGAGATCTCTATTTTTTGGTTCAGGAGAGAATGATACATTTTTCAATTAGATATTGGCTAATATAGCATAATGTTTGTTGTATCATTCGAAGGATATATGAGGAATAATTTGTATTTTCTGGCCCTATGCATGATTTTTAGCTATCCTGCATTCCTGTGAATTGTTAATTGAATGCCTTATTCCATTCATGTATCAAATTTTAATATTCATGTATATAATTTCTTTTGGATTTTATATTTATGTTAGTGTCCCCTATTATGAAGATGAAGTGGTCAAGTTTTGTGGGTATCACAATAACGAATTCCTGTGGAATTTTATGTGGAACACCCTGAATAAGATTAGAGACACACACATATCTCTCACCCTAAAAGTATAAAACCTACCTCTCAGGTACTTTCCAGAATAAAAAAGTGAGATCATTTGAAATGTTTCTTGAGCTTTTCAAACTTTTTAGTAATGCTTCATGGAAGTAGTCAATTTTAGTGATTCAACATTTTCTATTTGATGCGGAAATTATTTCCGTCTGAGGGAGCCCCTACAAATTGAATAATTAATAGCGTAATCATAATGGAACAGAGTAAGTATGAAATTTTAAGAGGTCAGAAGCACTATGTTCGGATTTCTGATTGCCCGCAGGTGGTCTATGATAGACGGAGTGGCCATTCTAATTATTAAAGCGGCAGACTATTTCCTGGGGCATTAATTAATGAATAATCCAATGCAGACAATATATACTACTGTTGAATAAATTATTCATCTGTATTTCATAGAGCGAAAGATATTTGGGTAGCGTATGACTGATAATTTATGAATGTAGCAGAAAAAAATTAATGAAAAATGCTCTCTTCTCATTAATATGCCACAACCCTTTTATATTCAGAACCTTATGTATACAAAATACCTCTATTATGTAGATAGTTTCCAAAATTATCTATTTCAGTTTGAATTCAAATATCTTCTTGTGGTATTTAGAAAAACAAGAAAATTGAAATTAAAATTTTGACTCTGATACCTTGTGTCATAGAACCGGGGGGACAAAAAAATTCTTGAGAGAATATCAGATTGAAAAAAAGGAAATTTTCAGTTTTATACTGACATGGTTTTTTATTTTTTGTTGGAAGAACAGTTCATCATGTTTTTTGATGACATTATATTTAAAAATAGGAGAATGTTGTTTATTGATAGAATGTCAGAGTTGAAATATATATTTGATGTTTGTACTTTTTTTGGAAATAAAACGTTACATAGAGCTCAGAAAAAAAGATGCGGAATTGAATATAAAATCCCGTTATTTGATGGAACAAACTCCAGTAACTGGAAATTCCGCTTGGAGACACTGCTGGAAGAGTTAGATCAGATCAGTTTTATACAGCAGCCATTCAGAAATATGGTTTCCACTCTTAGAGACCATGTACTTAAACTTGAAGACCATGTATTTAAAGATTGGTTGGTTGAACATTCATAGCCGTAGAGAAGTACACCAGCTAGATTCGTTCACAATTTCAGAATCGAACAAAAACTACGATCTATCTTAGATTATATACCTCGAAATCAATTCAGCTCATCAAATGCGTTTATCCAACCAATCAAATCCCATATATAATCGAATATGCGACCATGTTGCTTGTATATTCGCGAATGTACACGCTACTTGCTATAAAGCAGGTATTTACCATTGTTTTTAACCTATCAAAATAATTCAGTCACTGTCAAAAGATGTCCATGTCATTGTCAAATTTCAAAATGATGTCCAACCCTTTCCGGAAACACTTCCTCAAGAAGAAATTCGAAAAAACGTAGTGAGAGTTATACCATTTTTTACGTGTATGTTTGTAGTAGCCTAGCTCGGTATATAATATTGTCAGATACTACTTGTGATGATATTTTGGGTAGAGAATACTTTGATTTTTTTCCGCCAATATTGTTGCAAAAATACCACTAGACCAAATTTTCTTTTGAAAAATATCACTCCAGCTACGCTGTCGGGGTATTTTTGAAGAAATTTGGTCTCGTGAATTACTACAACAATATTGTCACAAAAAGATATCTATTTGGCGAAAATAAATCTCAAAAAGATTGATAAATTGATCATCCAACGTTAATTCGTACTAGAGCCCGTGAATAATCTTATCAAATTAGGTGATCATAATCTCCGACCCCAAAAACCCCCACATACCAATTTTGAATAGAATCAGATCATAATCACAAAACTCGGCCGTCATTTTAAAGGCCGCCATCTTGAATTTTCCAATTTTCACGAAAGAATCATATTATAAGACCTAAAAACCCCCACATACCAATTTTGAATAGAATCGACATAATCACAAAACTCGGCCGTCATTTAAAGCGCCATTTGATTTTCCAATTTTACAAAAAATCATAATATCGACCCCAAAAACCCTCAGATACCAATTTTGAAGCGAATCGGACCATAATCACAAAACTCTTCCGCCATATTGGAACCGCCATTTTGTTTTTTTTCGCACACAAAAATTTCTCAATGCATTGTCAACGGAATTATGTACACCTGTCAAATTTCAAAGGAGTCGGTTACAAACAAACAAACAAACATACAAGTGAAGCTAATATAAAGCGTGTAAAAAAAAACTGACAATGGACGGGATCTTACTATTAGCCTTCCGGGCCGTCCAGTTTTGGGAAAATTTGGTAATTTTTTTATGATAGGTTTTCATTGCAAATTCGGTGGGCCAGCGCCCTTTCGCCCTATTGAAAATAACTGGCGGACAAAATTTATATTGTTCAAAGGTAAATGGTAAGATCCCTCCAATTGTCAGTAGTAAACTCTCAGATTTTTTTGAGCCCGTTTTAATGACATATTTTGAACCTTAGCAGCAGTTGAACGCCAAGTTATAGACGACTGACAATCGGCGAATGTTGCTTTATTTTACTGTTTACTTTTGTTTTTTACTACTCTCTGTCGTGAACATTCAATAATTTTCACCTTCTTTTTTATAACAGTTTCCTCCTACCATCACTTCGCCCCATAATTCACCACGATGTAACAATTTTGTGCTCACTACTAGTTCCAGATAAATTGAAGTTTTTTTCTGTCAAAGAAAAAAGTAAGTAAATGATGAAGTAGTAGTTCATTAAAATAGGGAGCCTCATATACAAACATCTCTAGTATACATGAAAAATCTAACATCACATTTATACATGTACAAAAGTAACAATATAAATACAAAAAAAAAAAATGTTACAAGCAATTTATAGTTATACAAGACAGAGATAATAATACGCTAGATAATATGCGCTAGGAAATATTTAAATAAGATTTTTTCACAAATATGTTATAACACTCCAATACAAACCCAAACTTCGCAGTGATAAGGTCTTGGAACACAAAAAAGTGAGGGTGCCAAGTAGTTTAACAATTGAAAAAAATACCCATATAACCCTGGCTAGCTTTAACCTGAATGGAAACCACTAAATAACATCAGATTCAACGCAAAACTATTTAATGGAATTTTAAAATAATATAATAATCAGAAAATGAATGTGGTTCACAATTTTAGTTTAATATGAGATCCCACTTTTACCCTTGCAAGGATGTGAGATAGTTGAACGGTTCCTAACACGTTCACACTCTCTCGTATAATTGTCATTATATTGCACGAGAGGTTTGTATTTATCGGGTAAATTTGGTTTTTAATGAGAAACTGTTGCCTAGCAATTAGACGAGAAAAACTGTCAACTATTGAAAACGCGACACCGAAGGTGGAGCGTTTTTAGGTTTACAGTTTTTTGAGTCAAATTGCTAAAGGAAACAGTTTAGAATTTGAACAACACAAATTTACCCGATATCAATACAAACATCGCGTGTAATTCGGTAGGACAATTCAATGAATAAGAAATTTAGAAACATATCAATGCAAACTTTATTTATTTTGGAAACCAACACCGCGATAATTGATAAACAAGTGGAAAGACCACTAGTGCATTTGTCGCTGTAAAAGTTTCAGCTAAGTTTTGCCGCTGTCAAACTGACAATTGCACTGAGGCATATGCGATTTTTTATACATGAGTTGAATTGTCAACAAAATATTGTGTATTGCTTATACAGTTCACGTAACGCTGTTTACTCTTAGTACCTAAAGTGCATTACATTTAACATTAGTTCACATTGCTTTTGTAACCGAAACCAATTCGTGAAAATTAAACACAAATCCTCTGCGAGGTACCTACTTATCTTTGTCCTGATAAATGCCAGTGTATGATAGACAACTCGGAAAAACATCAAAAGTATCTCTCTCCCCTGTTCATAAGGCTGATAGATCAGTTAACTACACTGCTATTTGCTTTTCAACACCGGCTCAACACCGTCCCACGAAACTCGGTTGTACTTTTGTGTCCACTTCTAGGCGATCAAATGGAAAAAGGAAAACATCTCAAATATTTCTCAAATGAAAACCTCACGTCCTGGAATTAGAGATTGAAATATAGTGGAAAACAGAACACCTATCTCTTTGCTGCAGCTTATGTGATGCCGTTGGAAATGTATAAAATTTACACGTACCATTTTTTGTACTATTTTTGCAATCGACTACACAGCAATAGCGGGGGCTCACTGTTATTATACAGTGCTTTTCGAAAGGCCCCCTACCCCCCTCTTATTTTTGGAACGATTATACATAAACAAGTGAAATTTGGAAACTGAATATAAAAGGTTGTAAACTTCCCTACTAGTGATGATAGATGACGAAATCGTCAAAGATGACGTCACAAGGCCATTGTGACCAATAATTTTGAATGGAACCCTACGGCAAGCGACACCTCTTTTAAAAGGTATCGAAAAAACCTATTCAATGATACTAATTTTTTTTGTGTTTATGGCAGTTTTGGCAACTCGCTTTTGAAAAACGCAAAGCTGTGATGAATTAAATCAGTGAATACTAAAATTTCAAATTCAGGCTCCGCCTCTGGATAGTTGTCAAATGAGCTGACGTTTTTGTTAGACCCCCTAATTCGACGTTTTTGTAATTGTCCAAGTTTTTGTACATTTAATAATTTGTGTATTGTTGATCGAACGTTTAACTGTTTCAGCAGCTTTTGGTACTTTTAATATTTTTGTACATTTTAATAATTTGTTAAACTGTTGTGAGCCAAACGTTCAAGTGCTTCAAGAAGCGAAATGGTACGTGCCTTAGGTGATAAAGTAGCAGCGATCCTTATTCTTGGTGAAACTGGACAAAATATTCATGCAGCAGAACGCATTTTCAATGAGAGGTTTTCCGATCGCCCCGTTTCGAGGACTTATTTAAGGGAGCTTCTCCGTAAGTTTGAAACAACGGGTTGTATTGATGATGCGAAACGATCTGGCAGACCACAAATTTCTGATGAGAAAAAAATTGATATACTGGCAGAAGTAATAGTTAAACCTACTTCTTCAACAACTCACGTTGCATCTACCTGTGAGGTCAGTCGGAGAACAGTACACAGGGTGTTGAAAAAAAAAACAAATTTCATCCATACAAATTAAAAATGGTTCATCAACTCTCAGACGACGACCCAGACCGAAGACTAGAATTTTGTGAAAATATGGAAACTAAAATTAACCAACAGCCAGACTATGTCAAAACAATTTGTTTCAGTGACGAAAGTACTTTCTATCTAAATGGAAATGTGAATACACAGAATGTGAGGTATTGGAGTGACGCAAATCCTCACCTGTTTCGTAAAACACATACCCAATTTCCCCAGAAGGTGAATGTTTGGGCAGGTATCCTGGGAAACCACATCGTTGGGCCTCTTTTTTTAAATACTAATTTAACCGGTGAGGTTTATCTGGAGCTGTTGCAAAACGCAATAGAACCGTTAATCCTTGAAATTTTGGAAGATAATCCAGATGAATTCGGCAATTTGGAAATAACATTCCAACAGGATGGTGCTCCTCCAAACTATTGCGGTGCAGTAAGACGGTATTTGGATGAGGAGTATCGTGGTAGATGGATTGGACGACGAGGTTCAACGGAATGGCCAGCTCGATCACCGGACTTCACACCTTTGGATTTTTTTCTGTTGGGGGTACCTTGAATCGAAGGTTCATGCCACTGAACCTGACAATATTGACGTTCTAAAACAACGTATTGTTGCAGAATGTGAGGCTGTTTCCGCAGACACATTTGCAAAAGTACGAGAAGGGTTTAAAAATAGGATATTTCACTGTTAGGAAGTAATTTGAGGTCCACTTCAAGCAATTCCTTTGAGTAGATACTGATTCTTAAATCTGTAATGAATATCATACTGAATGGAATTTAAATTTTAATGTTTACTAATGAGTCATTAAAACTGCCATAAACACAAACAAAATTAGTATCATGGTTTTTTCGATACCTTTCGTTCCAAAAATAAGAGGGGGGGAGGGACTTTTGAGAAGCACTGTATGTATGTTGTGATAGGTAGGTACTACCCAACCGTGACCTTTGCCACTACGATAATAATAATGTTAATTCATTTGAAGTATGGTACAATATTTCAAAGTGATTTGTGAATAAACGGGGAGACCACAGAAACTGAAAGTTTTCAGTTTGTGCTTGTGATTACCAGGATTATTACCTACTCCTGCCACCATGGGCGCTGTCATAGTTTTATCTATCCCCTCCAGCCTAATGCACACAGCGAATACACACCAATATGGAAAATCACCTACTCAACCATGTTTGAAATATAAATATTCAGATGAGCACCGTATTTAGTTTCATGTTTTCCATTATTTGATATTAGAAATTTTAATCACAGTTTTGTAGTTTTCCAATTTATGTTCTTGTACAAGGAAAAATAGCTTCGCTAAACTCCTTCGGGAAAAATAAAGCCATTTATCAATATTATTATGATTATTATAATGCAGTGTAAATCTTTTTGTTATGATAAAAGATATATGCTATTCAACAAAAATACATAACTAAAACCGTTTAAGGTGAATGCTATATTAACCAAAAAAAAATTATGCAAATTATGGGTGTTTCTTGTAACAGTTGAAAAAATCCTATCAAATGAATATGAGGTTTATAAGAGATCCGTTTTTTCTCGTTGAGCATCGAAATTTCAAACACCCAAAACACGTTGCTTCAAATGTCATACCTTCCGTGATATGGATAATCACAATTTGCAGAAATTTGTGTTTTTTTATTCGAACAAATAACCACGCGTGAAGAGACTATTACTGATTATGAATTATCACTAATGATAAACCACCATCAGTTTAGTCTGATCTATATTTGCTCAAAATATTGTAAATTATTTGGTCATGAATTAATTACTTGTACTGATGGTGAATGATATTGATGAATATAAAAACAATCTGAGAATTATAGAGACAATGCATTGTTTTAGTACCGTTTTTCTCATACCTACTAATGTATTTTTGATGTCATCCGAACGATTAATGAATAAAATATATTCAGTAAGTTTGATAAATTGGAATAGTAGACATATTATTGACATTTTTTTCTGGAATCATATATTTGTCCCTAAAAATATAAAGATTACTGTTCTTCATTTTATTATTATTTTAAAGACTGTTTGGATAACTACCGCCCTATATCACTTACTTCCGGGTTATCAAAAGTGTTTGAAAAAATTATAAAAGAGAGACTAACCAAATACCTAGAAAAACTCAATTTTCTCTCACCCAACCAGTTCGGTTTCCAGAAGAATATCTCCACACAAGATGCGATAGGAGCCTTAACATCTTACATATACAATGCAGTTGATAACTCAAAGCCATGCCTTGGAGTATTTCTAGATCTAGCAAAAGCCTTTGATACTATAAATCATGGGATTCTGTTAGATGAATTAGAGAGTATTGGTATCAGAGGTAACGTATTGAAACTATTCAATAACTACTTGCAAAACCGGAAACAACAAGTACTTGTTAATGGGGAATTAAGCAGTGGGAGAACTGTTACCTGTGGTGTGCCACAGGGTACAGTCCTGGGACCGTTGCTTTTCATAATTTACTTTGACGACCTACTCACAACAAACTCTGCTGGTAGAATCGTTTCCTTTGCCGATGACACTGCTTTAGTATATGTTGATGACACTTGGGACAAGGTAAGAGAAACTGCATCAAAGGATTTAATTAATATCACTAACTGGTTTGATGTAAACTACCTATCGTTAAATCACAAAAAAAAAAATCATCCCGTTCACTTACTATGAAAAACAACTGCCTGCATACGAAAATATAACCATCCATAATACTTCAATAACACTCGCACAGTCAGTTAAATATCTGGGCATTATGGTAGACTCTTTCTTAAAGTGGGATGTCCATGTTCAAACAGTAGTTAATAAGCTCCGTCGACTTATATTTAAATTCAAACAGATAAAACAATCTCTCAGGGTAAATCACCTGCAGATAATTTATCACTCCTTGGTGGAATCTATCATTCAATATGGCATAATAGGATGGGCAGGATTGAGAAAAACTAAATTGAGACCCCTAGAAATTGTCCAAAAACGGATCCTGAGAATCATATTCGGCAAACCACCCAGATACTCTTCCGATCTTTCATTTAATGAAACTCGAATGATTGGCCCCCGGCAGCTCTTCTGTAAATCGATACTAACGTTCACGTAAAAAAAAAAATCCCACGCCTTTACTTAAACACCCGTACAGTACGAGGGGAAAAATTGCTGCAAATGAGTTACTTCCTCGTGCTCTCAAATCAATAGGCCAGCGATCCTTCACTTATATCGCCCCTAGACTGAGAAACATGTTACCAGGTTGGATAAAATCAATAAACTCCTTAAATTTATTCAAAAAGGAAGTGAAGGCTTGGATTTTGTCTATAAATAGGAACCATTTACATTTAGATCTTTTCATCACCACCAATCCTGACCCGTATAGAATAGAAGTATGTGCCCCACTTGGAAACTCTGATCACACCCTCATCTCCACAACATGCTCTTTCCATTTACCAACTTCACCTCCAGCTCATTTCCTCCTCTTACCAAAGAAGATGGAACACTAGCAACGACTGCCCAGGAAAAAGCCAATATCTTTGCGCACCTATTTGCTGGAAATTCCACTCTGGATTCATCGGGAAAACAACCCCCGAACATTACACCTATTGACAGTCACATGCCCGAGATCACCTTTCGCCAACGTACTATCAGAAAGATTTTGCTGGGTCTCAACACCAACAAAGCCTGTGGATCTGACGGAATCCCGCCGATTGTTCTCAAGAAATGTGCCCCCGAACTAACACCTGTTCTTTGCAAGTTGTTCAACCACTCTTACAATTTGGGGGTATTTCCGTCCAATTGGAAAATTGCAAGAGTACAGCCAGTCCCTAAAAAAGGCAATCTATTATTTCAAAGGTCATGGAAAAAGCCATCAACATCGAGCTCATGAAATATCTGGAAGACTCAGGAATTGTCAACGATAGGCAATATGGCTTCCGCCATCAGAGATCAACTGGTGACCTGCTCGCTTACGTCTCACATATATGGCAGCTATCTATTGAAAAGTATGGAGAAACTTCAGCTGTGGCATTAGATATCTCCGAGGCGTTCGATCGAGTTTGGCACCAGGGACTCCTCGCCAAGCTTCCGTCTTATGGCTTGCCCCCTCAGCTGTGTTCTCTGCTTGCTAGTTTTCTCTCAAACAGGTCTCTCCATGTAGTGGTCGATGGAGCTTCATCTGACACTCTACTCATAAATGCTGGTGTTCCGCAAGGATCTATTCTCGCACCAACACTATTTCTTCTTCACATCAACGACCTGTTGAAAGCAACTTCATGTCCAGTACACAGCTTTGCCGATGATAGTACCCTCCATACCGCTTTCTCTTCCAGGGCCCCTATATCAGCCCGTGAAACCAGAAATGAACGAGGAAGAAATGTTAATAATATAAATATGGACTTAGCAACAATTCTCGAGTGGGGATCTAATAACTTGGTAGAATTCAATGCAAACAAAACACAAGCATGTCTTTTCTCTAGAAAGCCGATCTCACTGTGCCTAACATAACTTTGTCAGGAGTAACCATACCACTGAAGTCATCCATATCGATGCTTGGTATTACTATCAGCAATAACCTTTCCTGGGAAAATCACGTGAGGTCCATTGCCAAGAGTGCATCCCAAAAACTTGGTTTTTTGTTTCGTGCCAAGGGCTATTTCACCCCCACTCAGCTGCTTATGATCTATAAGGCACAGATCCGACCTGTCCTGGAATACTGTTCCCATATTTGGAGCGCGGCACCTAAACATATCCTGAGGCTATTGGATTCTGTCCAAAAAAGGGCAATTCGTCTCGTCGGTGATGCCTCGCTTACAAACCCGCTCACTTGTCTGGAACACCGTAGAAAAGTTGGCGATTTGTCTCTATTTTATAGATATTTTCATGGGTGATGCTCTTCTGAAATATCAACAATCGTTCCTGCTTTGGCAGTCTCTTCAAGATTAACCCGTCAAGTTCAGTCATCACACCCCTTCGTGGTCACTTTGGAGACCTGCAGAACATCACTTTCCAAAGACTCGTTTATCCAACGAACAGCGAGGCTTTGGAACTCATTGCCTAGGGAGGTGTTCCCCGAGGCATACAACCTCCAGAAATTTAAGAAGAACACCAACTCCTACCTTCTTTCCCTTGGTTCCCACGATGTTCTCTGAACATTACAGGATATCCCTTTTCGTGGAAACCAGAACATAAAAAAAAAAAAAAACAATCTTGTTAACTCCGGATGAAAAGAAATTTATTAACAAAGCATTAAGTACAGATCTCGATTTCTTTATATGGTTGACTTCGTCACTACGTTAGAGTCTCATGTTGGCGTACATATATATCTTATTTCTTTTCTAGAAATTATTTTATACCTATGTCTACCCTCAAACTCTCCTATCTTCACCCCTATAACTATTGTATAATCCTTCTATAGACTTTCACACATACACTTACATATACAGAGGTCCTCAATACGTAACTGTTTCAAATAGTGGATGGACACATCAAATGTAGGTACTAAATTGTAAAACGCATGACTGACTTGACTCATCTGTTCGATGAGGTAGAAATGCCCATAGACAAGCTCCTTGAGAACTTTTTTGGGATACTCTTCCCATCACCATATGACTAAGGAGATCTGTGTTGTCTGAATCTTATCTTGTCCAATTTCTTATTGATAAATTATTGCCTCCTGGGCTTTTAAATAAGTATAGATTAAGTGATTTTAAGCATTTCTGTTTTTAACCTTATATATATATATATATATATATATATATATATATTTTTCCTAGTAGCAATATTGGCACTCATATCTCAATCTATCACATACAGGCCATGTACAAGCATCTGATGCTTCCATGGTCGTTACTAAGATCACGAACACAATAATAATAATAATAATAATAATAATAATAAATCTTTATTTACCAAGAACACTCAAAGTAGGTTTCGTCAAATACAGTTAATACAAACTGACACGTTCATGTATAAATGAGTATGTTTGCTTTTTCATATAATATTGCATATATACTTGTTAAGATAGAGAGTAGATTAAAGCTATGGATATACACTTGGATCGAATAAGTGGTGTGAAGTATCTTGATTAACTGCCAATCATTTGTTATTTGTTATCTAATCCTAGGTTGGAAATGACAGTACCCTTTAGTAGCTAATTTATTGCATGAATTCTGCAAGATTATAAAAACATTTTTCTACTAAGTATTCTTTTAATGCTTTTCTGAATGCTTGATATGATTTTAAACTCTTTATATTTTCCGGGAGTTTATTGAAAACTTCTGGACCTGCATAGTTTGGTGATTTTTTAAATTTACTGAGGTTGCATTTAGTGAGATGTAGCTTTTCAGCATTTCTAGTTTTATAATTATGCACGTTGCTATTCTTAAGGAAGTTATTTTCATTTGTGTACATATAACATGATATTTTGAATAGGTAGATGCTTGTTAGGGACAGTATTTTGTTTTTTTTCAGGACTGTTCTGCATGAATCTCTGTAGCCCATGTTGAAAATTATTCTTATTATTCTTTTTTGCATAGTGAAGACTCTAGAAACATCCGTTGATTGGCCCCAAACGACTATGTTGTAACTCATTACCGAGTATGCTAAGGAGTAGTAAGCTGTTATTAGATTTTTTCATATCTATTTCCTTCTAGGTTCAAGATCGCGAAGGTTGCTTTTGCAAGTTTGGAACATATATTGTCTATTTCCAGTGTGAGTGTAGTTTGCTGTCTATGACAGTTCCTAGAAATTTTGTGCTGCCTTTGAATTCTATACTGTTTATTGTGGGGGTTATGTCGCTGTTCATATTGGAAAAATAAACACATACCGATTTTGATTTATTTACCATGAGTGAATTTTGTTGACACCAGGATTCAAACTGTTTTGTGATTTTTTCCATTTTTAGATCTAATTCTCTTATGGTTGATGCCTCGATTATCACAGAAGTGTCATCAGCGTACATAAAAATCTGCCCTTCTGTAATATAATCTGGAAGGTCGTTCACAAAATTAAGAATAGAAGTGGCCCCAAACAGAGCCTTGAGGCACACCAATATCGACACATTTTTTCGGTTGACAATACCTCTTCTATAGACACACTAATTTTTCTGTTGGATATATATGATTCTATCCACTTCAGTAGGTTCCCCTGATCCCTAGTGTTGATAGTTTGTTAAGAAGATACTGATGATTTACGCAGTCAAAGGCTGCAGTTAGGTCAAAGAAAACACCAGCTACTTTCCTTCCCGTATCTAGATGTTTATAGATAGTCTGAGTAAATTCTATGGTGGCTAGTTCAGTTGATTTTGCTGTTCGATATCCAAATTGAGAAGGGGATAGAATATTGTATTTTTCGAGAAAATTGTATAACCTATATGCAATACCTTTTTCAGTTAGTTTGGAAAGATGACTGAGTAGTACTATGGGTCTATAGTTTTCGGCTGTTTGTGGATTATTTTTTTTATATACTGGGATCACTTTACCAAGCTTTAGATCATCCGGAAACTGTGCTAACTCTATAGATTTGTTCAAAAGAAAGGCTATGGATTCTGATAGTGCCTTTTTGCAAAACTTCAATAGTTTGATAGAGATTTCGTCCATGCCCATTGAGTTTTTGTTTTTCAAATTGTTTATTATTTGGATTACCTCTGTGCTTGTAAAAGGTTCCAGAAAAATTGTATGTTTAATGTTTTGTTTTGGTATTGTGCATGCCAGGGATTTGTTATTTCCGAAGTATGTATCTAGTTTTTCATGCACAGATGTTGTGAAATAATTCACAAATAAATTACTGATTTCGGTAACATCACTTATTATATTATTGTTATGCATCAGATTGATATTATGTTTTGATGTTTTCTTCCCTAGCCTGTCATTTACTATTCTCCACAGTTCTTTGCTTTTGTTCGATGCAGTATCTATTCTGTTAATGTTATCTACCTTTTCAAATCATTTATTCTTTTATTAATGTTCTTCTTGTGTTTTTATAGGAATCTATCAAGACTGGATCTTCTGAATTATTTGATATGTAATAAAGAAACTTGAGATCATCAATTTCCTTTTGAATCTCTTTACTCGTATTTTTATTTTTGTTTTTTGAAGTGGTTTTTTGTTTTGGGCAGCTTACATCTAGAGCCCATTCGAAATGTTCCATAAATACTCTATAGTAATCATTTATATTGTCACTTGAGCACAGATATAGTGAATTGTCTTTATTAAAGTAATGTTGAAAACTCAACATGTTTTGTTCTGAGAAAGTTCTGATGACTTTTTCATTCTTTACTTCATCTATTTTGCTTGTATAGGGAAGTACAATTTTCAATATTTGTGCTTTGTGATCGCTTATGTGGGGCTCAAAAACTTCACATTCCTCCTTAACTCCCTCGTTTGTAACAACATAGTCAATTGCAGTACGAGAATTGAAACCATTTCTTCTGTCTATTCGCGTGGGTTCATTTATTAGAGACTTCAGACTGAAGGATTCGAATATATAATTTAACTCTTTGCTGTTTTTATCTTGCGTTAGTTTGTCTATATTTAGGTCTCCCATTATTACTTGATATTTGCTCCTCTCAATAATTTCCATTAATGATGTGGATAGATTTAGAAAAAAATTATCAGTAGATCCATCCGGAGATCTGTATATGCAAGCAACACATAAGTGTTCATCAATAGACACAGCAACAATCTCGAAATCGAGTTCTATGCAAAACTTTCTAACATTAATTTCTTTGCAATTTCCACTTATTTTATTATTTGCATATATTGCAACTCCACCGTGTATATGAGCTTTTCTACAAAAGGTACTTACATTTTCATATCCGTCTATACATGTTACTTCATTTTGCACTTTATTCATCCAATGTTCACATACACACAGTATATCAGGATAATTGAGTTCTTTAAGTGTTGCCTCTAATATTGGCAGCTTCGTGGAAAGACATTCTACGTTGATGTGTAGGAATCTAGTCACTTTCGTCGCTCCCGAGTTCAGTCTTGAATCTGTACTTGTGATAGTCTTGGGTATAAAAAAGATGCATCTGTAGAGATTAACTTTTCGTCGAGATGAAAAGTTAATCTCTACAGATGCATCTTTTTTATACCCAAGACTATCACAAGTACAGAATCTCAAACAAGCATTTTATGCTTCTGTGATGATTAGTTTATTCACTGTATGAATGTACTTATACCTATTTTTTATTGTAAATTTCTTTCAGTGAATAAAATTATTATTATTATTATTATCACATCCCCATTAATAATCCAATGCATGGAAACACAATATCACCAAAATCTAACAAAAATTACAAAAGAGCTGAAATTCTGGATTCAGATAGTTAAATGTATGAAGTATCCATTGAACAATTCTTTACCATGCCGCAATTCTGAAAATAAAAAAAATCCAAAAAGTATTTGGAATTTTCTCAGTTTCAGCGGTAACTGAAAAAATAATGGAGATACAGAAAAATATTCGAAACAAAAGCTGTAGCTCATGATTCTCTACAAGAATGGTATTTTCAAAATTTGATAAGCTATATACAGTGCGCGCGTGAAGTATGGAAACATGAAGATATCTTTAACAACTCGTAAGATACAATAACAAAATTCTGGAAAAATCGAATTGAACGGTTTTCCTCACATAAAAGATTCAATATGAATTGAACCAGAAAATGGTAGATCTCAGGTGAAAACTCTTCCTGGAAATACGCAGAACGTTGAATGATATTCACCTGATCCATAAAATGGCATTGAATGCAAATTTTCTTTCTGTTGAGCTCGATTATGTTTCATTTATGTCGTGTTCACCTAACAATCCGCATACCGGTTTCAGGCTTTTTTGGCCCTCATCAGTACGGAGTAGTCAACCAGCCAAAGGTCCGAAGAGCTCTAGCTGAAGCGAGACACAACATAACCAAAACCATCATCGAGTCTTCAGCTAGAGCTCTTCGGACCTTTGGCTGGTTGACTACTCCGTACTGATGAGGGCCAAAGAAGCCTGAAACCGGTATGCGGATTGTTAGGTAAACACGACATGAATTAAACATAATCGAGCTTATCAGAAAGAAACATTTGCATTCAATGTCCATTTATATGGAGGTATGCATGGATTTTCAGGTGAATATCATTCAACGTTCTGCGTGGTATTTGCCAGGAAAGTAGTTGTTTTTTCACCTGAGATCTACCATTTTCTGGTTCAATTCATATTGAATCTTTTATGTGAAGAAAACCGTTTAATTCGATTTTTCTATTTATTCCACTTCACAAGGCGTTTATCTTTCACTATATTGTCAAGTATGGAAAATATCACCCGATATAAATATAGCAATCATTTCTTTTTCAAAATTCAGAATTAAATTTAAACATAATCAAGCCCAGAGTGGAAAAATCCGTAGTTCATATATTTTACAGTAATTCATCATCTAGTTTAACATTTATTGAAATACAGTATTTCCTGCAAATTCAAAGTTCAATGCCAGTCATTTACTAGGGATTGGGTTTCAGTCCGGTATTGCATTCATCAATAGCAAGAATGCTGATTCTGCAAGTCAGCGATATATTTCCTATAAATGAAAGTGTTTGTTTTTAATCGGGCTTTTTTAAGTTTTATGCTGCTGGTCCATGGTGACACATCTCCTTCCCTTGGTTTTTATTATAAAGTAAGTGGTACTTTTATTTTACTTGTTATGGTCATTGTTCACTTCACTATTTTTGTATTCACCATTGCCCTTTTATAATTTTCAATAAACCATAATAGTTTTCACTTAACTTTTTTCATTTCACTATACCAGGGTGGACACAAGTCACAATCACAGAATTAAAATGTTTTAACCTCTCGCAAGCCAAGCAAGTTAATTAGTGGGCACCCTAAACAGTTAGGGGGCCAGGGTTTCACAAGGTCACCCAAAGTAGGGCGTGGCATTATGGTGGAGGCGCCGGGCATACGTTATTGCATACGATGGAGTTCCAAAGCGTGCAAACTCAGCTATTCCCAAATTTCCTAACCACAACAACAGAAACCCGAAAAACAGTTTACAGGTGGTAAACATCTGTCATCAGTCATTCCGTCATCCGTTCCCGTCGTTCCAAGCTATTCACGAACCAAGGTGTGATCAGTGGGTGGCGCATCACCAGCGACCATCCACAAGCCGGCTGTGTGAGCCGGCAGTTAGAACGAGCTACGAACGAACCAACCCAAAGGGACAGCAGCCAAGGCCATTTTCGTTTTGGGCTACAGCCGTCTTCCGGGAGGAAGAATCCCTGTACCATGTGAGGGTGCAACGGCTTCGAAGCCAAAAGAAGAAGAAGCAGACCCAACACCAAGAGATGGAGCCACGAACTACATTGCATGGAGATGATAGACATTATACCAGACTTTTGTGACCAGTGCCGGACTTAAAATTATTTCGTGCCACGTGAGAACTCTGATGAACCGTTAGTGTTTTTGTTTTTACCCTTTCATATTCATTCATTCTAGTTTTACTGTCAATATTGTTTATTTTTTTACTTTGACACATTTTTTTATTGTATTTTTTTTTTCTTTCGGATAATAATGTCGGGAGTTTATTTTTTGTATGTTGATATATATGCACTCCCTAATTATTTTATTCTTCTAAAGCTGGAGGCCAGCTTTTCTAAAGGGGGGAAATGTGTCAAGTATGGAAAATATCACCCGATATAAATATAGCAATCATTTCTTTTTCAAAATTCAGAATTAAATTTAAACATAATCAAGCCCAGAGTGGAAAAATCCGTAGTTCATATATTTTACAGTAATTCATCATCTAGTTTAACATTTATTGAAATACAGTATTTCCTGCAAATTCAAAGTTCAATGCCAGTCATTTACTAGGGATTGGGTTTCAGTCCGGTATTGCATTCATCAATAGCAAGAATGCTGATTCTGCAAGTCAGCGATATATTTCCTATAAATGAAAGTGTTTGTTTTTAATCGGGCTTTTTTTAGTTTTATGCTGCTGGTCCATGGTGACACATCTCCTTCCCTTGGTTTTTATTATAAAGTAAGTGGTACTTTTATTTTACTTGTTATGGCCATTGTTCACTTCACTATTTTTGTATTCACCATTGCCCTTTTATAATTTTCAATAAACCATAATAGTTTTCACTTAACTTCTTTCATTTCACTATACCAGGGTGGACACAAGTCACAATCACAGAATTAAAATGTTTTAACCTCTCGCAAACCAAGCAAGTTAATTAGTGGGCACCCTGAACAGTTAGGGGGCCAGGGTTTCACAGGGTCACCCAAAGTAGGGCGTGACAATATGCTAGTCGGGCTTGCCACTCCTACTGAGAAGGAATCTTTTATTTAGAAACCTATCGAGGTGGGAGATTTTCGGAGTGTTTTTTTCTGTCACTAGGTACCGCCAGTTAAAAGTTTACTTTTCCGGCGTACCTATAGGTGTTATAGACTCGATGATGGTTTTGGTTATGTTGTGTCTCGCTTCAGCTAGAGCTCTTCGGACCTTTGGCTGGTTGACTACTCCGAACTGATGAGGGCCAAAAAAGCCTGGAACCGGTATGCAGATTGTTAGGTGAACACGACATAAATTAAACATAATCGAGCTTATCAGAAAGAAACATTTGCATTCAATATCCATTTATATGGAGGTATGCATGGATTTTCAGGTGAATATCATTCAACGTTCTGCGTGGTATTTGCCAGGAAAGTAGTTGTTTTTCACCTGAGATCTACCATTTTCTGGTTCAATTCATATTGAATCCTTTATATGAGGAAAACCGTTTAATTCGATTTTTCTATTTATTCCACTTCACATGGCGTTTGTCTTTCACTATATGCTAGTCGGGCTTGCCACTCCTACTGAGAAGGAATCTTTTATTTAGAAACCTATCGAGGTGGGAGATTTTCGGAGTGTTTCTTTCTGTCACTAGGTACCGCCAGTTAAAAGTTTACTTTTCCGGCGTACCTATAGGTGTTATAGACTCGATGATGGTTTTGGTTATGTTGCGTCTCGCTTCAGCTAGAGCTCTTCGGACCTTTGGCTGGTTGACTACTCCGTACTGATGAGGGCCAAAAAAGCCTGAAACCGGTATGTGGATTGTTAGGTGAACACGACATAAATTAAACATAATCGAGCTTATCAGAAAGAAACATTTGCATTCAATGTCCATCTATATGGAGGTATGCATGGATTTTCAGGTGAATATCATTCAACGTTTTGCGTGGTATTTGCCAGGAAAGTGGTTGTTTTTCACCTGAGATCTACCATTTTCTGGTTCAATTCATATTGAATCTTTTATGTGAAGAAAACCGTTTAATTCGATTTTTCTATTTATTTCACTTCACATGGCGTTTATCTTTCAACAAAATTCTGGTTATGTATATAAGATGGACCAGCGATTTTAAATTTTATATTTTCGAAGTTGCCAAATAACAGTTCTGAGATATACGAACAATATGTTTATTTTCAAATGGGACAACCCGTATATTTAACAATTTTCTGTTACAGTTTTTTATTGCCGATGCAGCATACTAACTGTTTATGGCCAATATTGACCAATAATTTTGTGAAAATGCGGAAACAAATATTTTGTAATCAATATTACAGTATAAACAGAAAACAATACTTGAAGAAAAAAAGATAAAGGAGATGTTCAATATGACCTCCTTGTCTTTGAAGGAAATCCATTCTGAATGAAAATTCATCCCAGACTTTTCTAATCGTTTCCGGAGAAATTAGGGCTATCTCCTCTGTGATTCTGTATTCCAGTCCTTGAATAGTCTGTACCCTATTCACAAACTTGTGCTTTTCAAATAACCCCACAAAAAATAATCCAGAGGTTCAAACAAGATTTCGTGGCCATTCGATAGCTCCTCTTCTTCCAATCCAACGATTTGGAAATTTAATGTCGAGAAACTCACGAAACCCTCGAAGATAATGAAGAGGGTTCCATGTTGCTGAATCCAAATTGATCTATTCACGATATGGGGATTTATATAATCAGGAAAGAGTCTGGCTAATCCTGGAAATAACTCCAATTCAAAAAATGCCCAGTATTCTTCATCTGTCATGGTTCTATTCCAAAAATAAGGTTCAATAATGGTATTATTAATAATTCCTGCCCACACATTGATCTTTTGTGGATACGCGTATGTGCCTCCACCATCCAATGAGATTTTCATCTGACCAGTACCTGCCTGCAGTTTTGTTTATTGACCGTGTCATTCAACTGGAAAGTAGCCTCATCAGAAAAAAGGATTTGATTAAAGAAATTAGGATTTAACATTGTTTCACAGAACTCCATTCTGCGATCTGGATCGTCTTCGTTCAGTTTCTATACCAATTGTACTTTATAGGGATGCCATTTTTCTTTTTTTTTTAATATTTACAGTTGTTTGAATAATGTGATTTTCGGTTGCAACAACTTTAGTAGCCTTATGAGGGTCCTGAACCATCGACAAAAAATGTCAGTTTTTGTTGGCTCTGGAATAGCAGTGAGGCCACTTTTTGGGAGTTCTCGTACATGTTCACTTTCCTCAAATTTATGGATGATTTCAGATACAGTACCATGTGCTGTCTTCATACTTGTTATTGAATATTTCACATACCTCTTCGTGAGTTCGTATCCTACAAATAATGTCGCAAATAAAACCTACTCAAATTTCATAATATTATGGTATTGCCTGTTACCACATCCTTTTAGTTTCAGAATTTCAAATCTTTGACGCTCTGTTAAATGTACCATTGTATTTTACTCTTATTTTTATCGGTGTTGAGCTTATTTTCGAAAAACTATCACGACGGACCTACTGACAGTAAATCACGACGTACCTACTTACAGTCAAACCTACTTGATTTAACGAAATGAAACCGATATTCATATCATGTTTATCAGTACAAAAACCGCAAAGACTTTCCTAAACTTCAACAAATAGCAAGTGGCCCATTTTATTTTATCTTTATGTTAATATCAACGGTTGCAATAAAAATATTTTTGTTCATTTCTTAAAATTAATGGTCAATATTGGCCATCAATAGTTTGTATGCTGCATCGGCAATAAAAAACTGTAACAGAAAATTGTAAAATATACTGGTTGTCCCATTTAAAAATAAACATAGTGTTCGTATATCTCAGAAACTGTACATTTGGCAACGTCGTAAATATAAAATTTGAAATCGCTGGTCCATCTCATATATATAATCAAAATTTTGTTATTGAATCTTACGAGGTGTCAAAAATATCTTCATGTTTCTATACTTTACGCGTGCACTGTATATTATAGACATTATACAATTGGTATTTTCCAACAATATCAACAAGGAAATACTTTGGAAATTTGCCTAGATTTTCAGGTGGATATCATTCAATGTTCTGCGTGGTATTAGCCAGGAGAGTAGTAGTTTTCGCTTGTGGTCCACCAATTGTTTCAATTTATATTGAATTTTTGTGAAGTTGACTTTTAAAACCGTTGTTTCTAATATTACACTTCACTGGCTCTCTTGTTTGATTTATATGCCTTGTCGGGCATGCAACCACCCTATCGAGGTAGAATCCTACTGATATAGGTGATAAGTATGGAGTGTTTTTTTCTGTCACTAGGTACCGCCAGTTGAAAGTTACTTTTTCTTGCGTATCTACAGGTGACTCAAGATTGATAGTGTTTTCATTTGTGTTAGGTCTCGCTTCGGCCAGAGGTCTTCGGATCTCTGACTGGTGACTACTCCGTACTGATGTGGGTCAAAAGCCTGAAACCGATATGCGGATTGATAGGCGTAAACATAATCAAATTTATCAGAAAGAAACATTTGCAATCAATTTTCATTGTCAATGGAAGTTTGCATAGATTTTCAGGTGGATATCATTCAATGTTCTGCGTGGTATTTGCCAGTAAACTAGTTGTTTTTTGCTTGTGGTCTACCACTTGTTTCAATTTATATTGAATTTTTGTGAAGTTGACTCTTAAATCCTTTGTTTCTAAGGAAATACAATTTTCTTTGATATTTGATCCAAGCATTACTCAAAAATCGGGGTGAAATGAACTCAAAATGTTCTTATTCTATTGACTCAGAAATATCAGTTTTTCCGATGGATTTTGCCCCAGTATCGAATGTAATCGAAACGATAAGGGCGATTTTGAACTAAGAGGGTCGAATTACATAAGAATGCATTTTCTTAGGATCAACAGGGAGGAGATTTGGCAAATGTGGATGAAAATTTCGGAAAATCTTCAGTAACTCACAAATATCTCGCAATATGCGATTTTTATTTTTCACGCAGTGGTACGAGGAAAGGTAGGAGATCAGACAATTCAAATAACAAAAGTACAAAAATTTTTATTACTTATCATAGAACAAAAGTTTGTTGAGATTTGGAACAATACTCGTTTTCATGATTTTTACACACCTAAAGAGAGAGACGAACGATCATAACCAATGAACAAGGGTCTTAATCCCTCCAACGTTAAAAAAAAACCATACTCGTGTAATTTTATAATGTTGGCCAAGTTACCTTTTAATTCATTATAGAGAATAGAAACGAAAAAGTGAACAAAAACTTTGTCAAATTACTAAACAAGCAGACATTTTTACCAAAAGTATCTATATTCAGAGATGTCTTTTTTAACCGCTAGAAAATGTAACATAGTAAGCATGTTGAAAAGGATACATATCTCAATTGAATATTGAATAGAAATATTTTTCTGTAAATTGGAAAATCCAGAATAAAAATGAAGTTTTTTTTGTCAATGTCTAACAGAAAACAACAATTTCCTTTTTCCATCTTTGCAAAGTGAATTTGCTTCTAGAAAATGTGTTTTCCATTTCTTCCTGATGATCTTGGAAGCGTGAGATACATTTTTGTCGACAAAAATGTATTGTTACAAATGATTTCTGGTGAGTACTCTCTTCTGGAAAACATTCTTCTTTGCCTCTTGCATCTATATGAGTTAATAATTGAGACTGGAATATAAAATCAAATAACTATCTGAATAAAAATACAAATTTTCAACTTCAGATTTTTTCTTTCGAGTTGGGGTCCTTTCAGAATATCTATCAGATGTAGTTCAATGTCCAGCGTGGCTTTAGCCGGGGAAAGTAGTTGTTTTCGGTTAGACATTCACAAAAAATAACTTCATTTTCATCGTGAATTTTTCAATTCACAGAGAAATCTTTCTATCCAATATTCAATTGAGAATGTTTTCCTTTTCAAAATGGATACTTCACATGAGGTTATCTTGAACGATGGAAGTAGTGACCAAAGTTTATCTTTAAGTCGCAGATGATTCCTCACCTGATTTAATGATCATCCTGCTCATGTTTTCGAACAAATTATTTAGGCATGTTTGATCAGATCTAGTAACAGCGTGGCATGCCGATTGTAACATAAATGTTATATTCGTAATACATAGAACAACGCCAACTGCGAGCAGACGACTTGATTATCCATTGCCTATATTTGTTATATTTTGTACTGTCGACTGGAACTATATGCCGATGATTTTATTCCAGATCTGTATAAAAATTGGAGCCATTTTTCGTTCCCGCGCAAAGACTACAAGTGGAAAATCGCGTTTACCTCCCCAACGACATTATTTGTCAAAAATTTATGGCAAACATTTTTGTTGAAAAAAAAGGGCTACAATTTTTATGTAGGATATTCATCCATATCTCCAATACTTCTGGTTTCTTTGTTTTTAGCGCCGTGGCATGGTAAAGAATTGTTTAATGGATTTTTCATACTTTCGAATTCCTGAATCTAGAATTTCAGCTGTTTTGAAATTTTTGTCAGGTCGATATCTCAATTGGTTGGATTATAAATATTATAGTTGAAATTTACGTCATTTCAACTTCCGAAAAGGTCATCGCTGAATTCGAAGTAATATTTACGCTAGTTTCACTAATATGCGAAAAAAATTCAAGTAATTCATTAGGCGAAAATTGGGATATCAAGGCAATTTTTCCACCAATCGGCCGAAAGTACAAACCAGAAAATACTGTCTACATCTTTGTTTGCTCATTACCCATTTTTCTTCTGATTAGAATCATATTACATAGAAATATTAGGAAGCATTTTAGTTCACAGGGAAAATAAATGGCCGTCGATTAAGGACGGTTGAACCTGAGTTGACGTTAGCGGCCATCCTTGGAAAACGCGTCATATATCTCCTAAATGGTTAATCGGACGCGGAAAATATTGAAGATTTTTCTATTAGATAATCGAATATTTTTTCAGGCAGATGCACGAAACAGGTGAATTAAGTGGATTGTGTATTAGATGAAATATTAGAACTGGGCCCATCGAAAATAAAAAGAATAAATAATATCAGTATTTTAACCTATACAATGTACATTATATAAAGAAATTGAATCAATCGATAACATTCATTATCCTTAAAAAAATTATTACATGTTTTTCCGAATCATTTCCAGCCTTCCTTCGGGCTTTAAACCCCCCAGTCGTTCTTGAACATTCTTCGTCTCAACTTCTCCTTTTTAAATCACTCCACAGTTCTTCCGAATTCGCCCTGACAATTATTCTCCATCCCTTTATTACCTTTGCCTACCTTCAACCCTCTTCTGGCCACCGTTCATCGTCATCGTGCCTCAATTTTTTATCTCTGCCAATGACCCCTTATTTTATAACAAATCAATAAATCATCCCTGCTCCTTGCCACTGTTCTTGTTTCTTACCTCAGTCTCATTGTATGTAAAGAATTTTCGTACGAAAACCATTGAAGATAGGAAAAAAAACAAAACCAAATTTGTTGACAATTTTTTGCTCTACAACTTTCAATATAACTACTTTTCACGTAGAATCAATTATTTTTGAGTTATTCGAAGAAAAGCAGCGTTCCAACTTTGACACAAAAACAAAAATAAAATATTGATTTACAGAAAAAAATTCGAGACATAAGAAGAACATTATTATTAAAAAAAAAATGTATTTTTCGCGTACGACAATCCGTTTAGTGATATATGACAAAACGCGTTTAGCACACCTCTCCGTGCCGCGAAAACTCAGAGTTATACTCAGGACCGACCACCCTATCATGTGGAAAAAAAATCGCAACTGTAATCTCATGTAGAAAAAAAGCCTTACCGATTGGACAATTCAGGGAGATTTGAATCCTTCACCAACTTTTAATTGAAAAGTTCGAGGTTTATACAAAAATATAAATTCTGTTTTTGCTCCCAATGAAAACTTTTTATTTTTTGACACATGATTGTTTGCTTGAACTTCAGTATCTATAAATAATTCAGAAGTCTACCTTTCCGACAGGCAGTCCCATCGTATTTGAAATTTTCCATTCTTTTAGTATATCTTTACAAATTTAGAGGAGTGCTTTGTTCTTCTCTGAATCCTGACTAATGTACTGACAGAATTTTAAAAAGATCATATAATTATTAGTGAGTTAATAGGTCTTAGATGGGATACAGATTATGGATTTTTTATTTGAGGTGAAGGATGAACTGCTGCTGATTTCCATTGTTTTGGAAAATAACCTTGTCATAAACATACATTGACAATATTTATGAAAGGGGATATTAGTTTGGAAAGGCAATATTCAATCATTTATCGTGAAATTCCATCTGATCCAATGGCATTGGTTTTCAGGTTTATAATCATTTCACTCACACCATTAGCATCAACGAATCTGAAATCAGATATTCCAGCATTGTCGAATTACGTATTCAATGAAATTCCTTAGTTCAAAATAATCATCAATATTATTATTAGTCGGTGCAGAAGTAAATTATTGATCATACCCACATCCTTCAAAAAGATGATTGGACATGTCATTTGATTTACTAGGTGCAACATTAAGATTTTTTGGGGTCGTCCAGAGCTTCTTAGAAGTTCTGTTATTACGGAATGTGGAATTCAAAGGTGCCTTTTTTCTCCTTATAATGCGCCAAGGATGAGGCCAAAATGTAGTTTGATTTCCGTCAGGTAGTAAATTAGAAATTTATTCGAGATGCTTGATAATTATATGTAATTTAGTTCCCAATCCCAAAAAGCTCATTAGTAATTTGGTTTCCGGTGACTACCTGCGTAATCCCTTGTTCGTGTCAGTGAAATTTGGGACAACCAAAAATTAATTGTCTGTTTTTTGCTTGTTCTATGAGTATTACTTTTATTTGTATTGCTTCTGTGACAGTCAGTTGTTTTTTTGAATCGTGCTTGCTCAGTGACATTAAAATTTCTTTGAACTTGTCTTTAATTCTGGACATGAATCCAGAAATAATTTTGAGTGGACGAGGAGAACAGTTATAAATTTCTAATAACTATAAAAACGGTTTTCAAAAGATCCTGAAAAGTGGTGAGAAGCGATAGACTTGTACAAACAGAAAGTGCAAATCATTTGTTCTTACTTTGGGCGAATGTGTTGAGAGTTCAATCATCACAAAACACATACAAGAACATTCTCATGATGCAGTTGTGCAGGACTTAAATCGCCAAATTGTTAATTCTGCCTGCAAACGAAAAGCTATGGAGGACCTGTCCGAAAAACCTGCGAAGGTCATTCGCAGAATATTACAGAAAAATCTGCCATCTACATTTACTACAAATGATATTGCTTGCGTCAGAAGAAACATTTATAACGCTCGTAGAAAAATTCAGCCAAGTTTACCAAAAAACATCGAGGGAGCTTTTGACTTCCTTGACGAGGCAAACATACAAACCTCTAGAGGTGAGTAATTTCTAATGTATAATAACAGAAGTGAACAGATAGTAGAAAAAGTCACACAAATTTATTATGATGTTAAGTGTGTTTCTTTTCACTGTGCTGTGACTATTCGATATTGTATTTTTATTATTATAAGTACATAAGAAGTATAGAACGATGGAAACTAATGTGATATATATGTGTATGTTTATAAAAAAGTATTTTATCAAGTGTGTTTTTTTCACTGTGTTGTAACTATTCGATATTGTTTTTTTATAATTATAAGTAGATAGGAAGTATAAAACGATAGAAACTTGTGTGATGTATATGTTGTATGTTTATAAAAATAAAAAATTATTCATTCAATGAACAAATGAAAAGTAAATAATATGAGAGAACTTAAATAAAAATTAATTGGTTGAAATAATTTCCCTTTGCGGGAACCAAATAACACTTAGAGACCAGGCGGGAACCAAATTACACATGAAAATTGGACAAACCTAGAATATCAGGAACCTAATTACACATTTTTCCAGACCCTTCTTAATCTGGGAACCAAATAACATGTTTCCCAATATTCCAAGATTTGGATCAGTATCCTTTAACAAATTGAAATTTTAGTCGCCCATGCAAACTGATTCATCGACTGTAGAGTAAATATTAGAAATTGTGTTTTCAATAGGAATCAATGAAATTGGTATATTGGATCCAGTTTGTTGATGGGAAACTGCAATGGCTACATTTTCATTGAAACCTTATCTATAACTCTTTGAAATCATTGTTAGAGAAATATAAAATGAGGTTGTCTGTCTATCATCTCATATATACCCCTACACCTACACCACGCGCGACAAACATCGTTGAAAATAATAATGCTGGATGGCTATTGTTTCATTAGAAACTCTACCAGTCAACCAGGTTTCGGTACCTGGAACTACAGAGAAGTCATGTTTATTGATGCTATCAGTGAATTCATGGAATCCTGTGAACAAAAAACGAACATTCAGGTGGGCAATTTTGAAAGTCATTTGGAAATTGGCGATGTCACAACGATCAATCAATTTGTTACCAAAACTACTTTTCGCTTTTGTAAACTCGAAACTTACACGGATTTCAAGTTCACTACTACATCAAGAGTAATTTTTGTTCAATGCATTATCAAAAATGTTGAAAAGTCACATCCATTTACCTAGCGCAAGAGGTCGTGGTTGTGGCTGAAGTTCACACCAATACCATGAAGAACATAGCAAATAAGTTTTCTTCTCAGTGCCTTCAGAAGTTTTCATAACATGCTTCAAAAAATTTCGCAAAACCCATAGAGCATTCCTCACAGTTAATTTATCGATTTATACTAAAATTATGAGATATGTATGGAAGCGTCAGCAGCTATGACAGTGATTATATTTTCAACAATGCAAATTGGTCATTCATAACTCTTCGGATCATCAACTCAATGTATATCCTATAAATCAACAAGGGCAATTTCTAGGCGAATACTAACAAAAAAACAATGCCAGTTATGTTCTTGTTCACGGCATACTATAATGGCCCTACCTCCAAAATTTTCAGATGGTGTTGATGAGATACCGACTGTTATTCTCAAAAGTGTGGAGAACCTAATATGTGTAATCCACTATCTAGTTTCTCTCGAGAATTCTCTCAACCACACTGCTCCTACCCATTTTCTCATAATTTAATTTCAAAGTTTGAATGACGTCATTACCCATAATCAAAAATTTGTAAATCTGACAACATCGCACATAACGTTACACTTGACAGCAAGCTGTTTCACCACGGCGCGGCGGTCTAGCCTTTACGTTGGCCAATAACTTTCAAAAGTTTAAAAAAGTTGAATTATACCAAAGTTAAGAAATTTTCATTATTTTGAAATATTATTATAAATGTGATTCTTTGAACCGAGAACATACAACTCATGTGAGAATGCTCACAAGTTTTACTTCAATCAAGATGATTTTTTATTCTCATGACAGGTACTGAACAATCTTTTATATTTGTACAATAAAATTATATCATATACATTTTAGATAAGCACTGAAGATGGCCGGAGGGCAAAAGCGCTTTGCTTATATAGGTATACAAAATTTCAAGCGAAATAAAGAACTTTAAATTTCGAATATTATTATTATCAAACACTCAATCTTCAAGTTTAATCGTTATTCATCTCAACTCCATTACAAATCACTCATTGAGAAAAGTTTGCTATTTCGACAAAGTCGATCCCAATATCTCAATTGCAAAATTATCTGAAATCGGTATACATGGAGATCTACTTCGCTGGCTCTCCTCATATCTGTTTAACAGAATCCAAATTGTTACTACGAATGGTTTTAGATCAGCACCTCACGTTGTGACCTTGGGGGTACCCCAGGTATCGCTATCGGGCCCGCTATTTTTAAATGATGTAGGTTCCTGTTTTTCGTTCTGTAACTTTCTTGCATATGCAGATGATATCAAGATATTTTCCCAAGTTACTAGTATTGGTGCCTGTTCATATTTCCAACAAGATCTAGAGGGATTCTCGAAATACTGTGAAGATAACAAACTCTTTCTAAACCTGGACAAATGCTGTTTCATCTCATTCAGTTGCAATAAAACAATCTTCAATTATGTGTACAGCCTTGATAACAAGAGTTTCAGACAAGTTGATGAGATAAAGGATCTTGGGGTCATCTATGATACAAAAATGTCCTTCGCACCCCATATAGGAATGGCTGCTACAAAAAGTAATCGCATGTGAGAATATGTTTTAAGAACCTGCAAGAGTTTTTCATCGCAACTTGCTCTAAAATCTTTAGGCTATGCCTATGTAAATAGTAAGGTGACATATGCATATCTGTTTTATGGTGCCCTCAATATGAGGTATACAAACACAAACTTGAAATGACCCAGAATAGGTTTTTGAGATTTCTTGATCACAAGGCTACTAGTACTTGGAATAACATGGCAAGCATAGATCAACTCAGACAGAAATACCAGTTCATACACTGGAAACACGTAGGAGAGCACTTGATTCACTCACCATATTGTCGAATATAAGCATTCATGTTCCCAGTCGACCTTAAAGAAACAATCTCCTCTTTGAGATATCTTTTCACACAACCAATTCAAAAAACCAATTAACCCATTAATAGAATAATCACATTATATAATTTAGATATAGATATGGATTTTCTCAATATTTCAATTACTCTATATACAAAAAAAAAACTCAAACAAAACATTTGAATTGATCAGGATTCAGTTGCATATTCTTTGTAATTCTTCTTTGAGATAAAACATACTAAGGTATTTCGCAATATGTATTTTACCTTAATACATTGTTGTGGATTTAGGCATGTGCCTGTTGATATTCCATATGGTCCTTAAATAAATAAATAAATTTGAGCGATGCTGTCTATGTACGGGAATGGAATCAGGGTGATATTTCATTCATTTCGATTGGAAGTGTGTTTCCAGTTGTGAATAGTTGAAAATAACGAATAACTAGATACCAAAAATTATTGTACTGAATGTGGGTGGTCAGCAGTGACATTGATGAAATATGTGTGAAAATCTCTTATAACAAATCAGAGGACTACTGGCCTGGTTTTAAAATGTTCAGCCAAATTTTTTGAAGCCCAATGACTTTCTAACATAAAAATATAATGGGTATTTATGGTACAAGTGTTGAAAGTGGTATTTTATTCAGTGAGTGGAGTAACCCCTGGAACAAAATAAAAACAGTTTTAAAAAATTTATCATCCATTGTTACTGATAGTAAAAAAAACACAGTTTTAAATAATTTCTATGGGATTCGAGTCACTCGAGATAACAAAGCACTCGAGATACGTTCTGATATTCTGTATTTCCAGTAATATTGAGTAGAAATTGGAAAATAATCACAAAAAAAAGGTTTTTGGAAGGTTTGAAGATTTCTCAATCAATAATACATTTAATAATTGTGATAGTATGGCATGTAAAAACAAATGAAAATTGTTTAGTGGTGACCACGAATTATTGAGAGTGTATAGCTCCTTCGTGATCGTACCTATAACTGCTACAAATATAAATATGATGGAAGTTGAATTTGAAATTGATGACTCAGATTGCTTTCTTTCGCCAGGAATTCGAGAAGCCAACAGAGCAACTTTGAATGTGTTGCTTAAAAATCACGGTAACAAAATGAAATTATCTTTAATGGATTCATGAAATGTAAGTCAAATGAAGATAGTTGAAGACAAGTTCACTAAAAGTGTACTTTCAGTTTATTTCGAAAAAAAAACGAAATTATGGAAGTCATCAACGCTGTGACCTAAATTATCTACGATAAAAGCTGGATTGAATATCAAGAAAATCATGGATACAAGCAGTTATCATAAAATTATAGCATCTTTTGAACCAAAGAGAGTCCGATACCGTCCGAAAAAACCTAAAATTCTGACAAGATATCAATTTGAAAGATTTTTGAATGAAGCTCCTGATACCAAATATCTTATGATACAAGTGGCAACTATTTTTGGATTATTCAGAGCGTGCAGTCGTGGAGAACTCTGCAAATTGGGCGTAGATGACATTGAAGAAACAATAAACTCATTACTGATTCATATTTCGGACACCAAAACAACATTCAACGAAGTTTTTACATCATCGGAATCTACGTGAGTCTTTACCGTGAATATGCTGCATTACGCCCCAAATTCCATAACTCATTGTCGGTTTTTCCTGAATTGTTCTAATAACAAATGCACTCTTCAACCAGTTGGAATAAATACTTTCAGGAAGATGCCTGTCACCATTGCCAAATTTCTGAAATTACTAGATCCGCAGCAGTTTACCAGCCATTGTTTTCGAAGATTTTTAGCATCTTTGTTAGCAAATTCTGAAGTAACTTTCAATACAATAAAACGACATGGACCAGCTCTCAACCGTAGCTGGGGGTTACATCGGGGATTGCATTGAAAATAAAAATAAAATTGCGGGTAAAATGTTTCCTGGTACACAGTGCCGGATTCAGGGAGGGGCTATGGGACTATTGGCTTCCCGGCGGAAAACTTTAAGAGGCTGCAAAGGGCAAAGAAAAAGCAAGCAGCAATCTGCAAGCAAACGCGCTAATCGCGACCGCGGAGACCACCGCATCAAAAGGACACTGTTTTGTGAAAATTATATCAACTTCAATCTTGAGCGGCAGCGGTGCCTTGAACGCATAGTTACAGGCGGCCGACGGCTGCGGTACAAACTTTTCTTTGAAAAAGAAAAAGAAAAAAAAACGCATTCAATAATGGCGCTTTTGCACAAACATATAATAAAAGATACTTTTTGCAACGTAAAAGTAGCTCTGAGAATGTTCCTATGTTTGATGATTAGTAATGCCAGTAGTGAAGGTCATTCTCAACTTAAAAAAGAGTAAAAAAATTACCTTAGGAATTCGATGGTGGAGGATACTTGAATAGCCTATCGATTTTGAATATCAACAGTGATTTGTTATTAGAGCTGAATTTTGATGATGCCATCAATGTTTCGCATAAAAAAAATCTAGAAAAGTATTGACCTATATATAAAAAATATATTTGTTGTTCGGTTTAATTTTGTGCATTAAATAAAATTTGTGTCTTTATGTGTAATAATTTTATGTTATAGTCAAGTTATGAAAAAAATAAAATAAATGGGTACTTTGAAACTTTATACTCACGCTGGGGGCTAGCGTGAGTATAAATTCGGCACTGCTGATGGTCAAGCACTAGTTCTATCTTTGCACCTGCATTATTTGGCTATTCCACTTCAATAGCACCGACATTATTCAGTGATGACGATCGTTCTGCAGTTGAAATGGATACTCCTTCAGTTACTTCTCAGGGAATGAATATTACCAATTGTTCAAACTAAGATATACATGAAAGATAAGTGCCATGTGAAGTGGAATGAATAGAAAAATCGAATTAAACGGTTTTCTTCACATTTATGTCGTGTTCACCTAACAATCCGCATACCGGTTTCAGGCTTCTTGGCCCTCATCAGTACGGAGTAGTCAACCAGCCAAAGGTCCAAAAAACTTTGGCTGAAGTGAGACACAACGTAAACAAACCATCATCGATCTTGTAACACCTATAGGTTCGCCGGAAAGATAAACTTTAACTGGCGGTACCTAGTGACAGAAAGAAACACTCCGAAAATCTCCCACCTCGATAGGTTTCTAAATAAAAGGTTCCTGTCTCAGTAGGAGTGGCAAGCCCGTCTAGTATATAGTGAAAGATAAGTGCCATGTGAAGTGGAATGAATAGAAAAATCGAATTAAACGGTTTTCTTCACATAAAGGATTCAATATAAAATTGAACCAGAAAATGGTAGATCTCATAGATTAAACATAATCGAGCTTATCAGAAAGAAACATTTGCATTCAATGTCCATTGATATTATATGGAAGTATGCATGGATTTTCAGGTGAATATCATTCAATGTTCTGCGTGGTATTTGCCAGGAAAGTAGTTGTTTTTCACCTGAGATCTACCATTTTCTGGTTCAATTTTATATTGAATCCTTATGTGAAGAAAACCGTTTAATTCGATTTTCTATTCATTCCACTCCACATGGCACTTATCTTCACTATATGCTAGACGGTTGCCATCCTACTGAGAAGGAATCTTTTATTTAGAAACCTATCGAGGTGGGAGATTTCGAGTGTTTCTTTCGTCACTAGGTACCGCCAGTTAAAGTTTATCTTTCGGCGTACCTATAGGTGTTACAAGATCGATGATGTTTGTTTACGTTGTAGCCACTTCAGCCAAAGTTCTTTGACTTTGGCTGGTTGACTACCCACTGATGAGGCCAAGAAGCCTGAAACCGGTATCGGATTGTTAGTGAACACGACATAAATTAAACATAATCAAGCTTATCAGAAAGAAACATTTGCATTCAATGTCCATTGATATTATATGGAAGTATGCATGGATTTTCAGGTGAATATCATTCAATGTTCTGCGTGGTATTTGCCAGGAAAGTAGTTGTTTTTCACCTGAGATCTACCATTTTCTGGTTCAATTTTATATTGAATCCTTTATGTGAAGAAAACCGTTTAATTCGATTTTTCTAAGATATACATGTTGATGTTTATAAACAATTCCTCTGATTATTATTACAACATTTCATCAACATGTAAATATTGAACAGATTCCCATAGTATGTGTAATAGGTTGATTCATCGTCCCACAAATCTTAATGTAACTGGACCAACGGGAATATGGACAAAGGAATTAAAACTATTCCTTTGGCGCTGACGTTTCTGAATGTATTTCTGGTTTTTTTTCAGAGCTGGAAACACATAGTTTGCGATAAACATTATTGAAAAAATTATCTACATCTATAACATACCTTTAAAGTCAAGTTTTTCCTATGATGGTTACACCATACGTAAAAATGTTGAATAATGAGCATTGATACAGGCTGTAGTCGACAAATTGAAATAGCACCGGCACATTATTGTACAAAACAACATTCACAATAGACAACAAACGTGAATGTTGTTTTGTACAATAATGTGCCAGTAATTTGTATCAATGCTCATTATTCAACATTTTTACGTATCCATCAAGGGAAAAATTGACTTTGAAGGTATGTTTTAGATGTAGATAATTTTTTCAATATTGTTTATCGCAAACTATGTGTTTCCAGCTTTGAAAAAGGAACAAAAATAGATTCCTAAACGTCAGCGCTAAAGAAATAGTTTTAATTTCTTTGTCCCAATTCCCGTTGGTCCAGTTACATTGAACATATTCATATTATTGAGTATCTACCATCATTTTACTTTTAACACTAGTGTTGAAAATATTTCCATCCTAGTGTATTTTGACACATTAGTGAATAAGTTAGTTTTCAATTCACATACCTATAATCTGAAAGACATTTTTAATGGCATTTGTACAAAAAAAAAATTTGTAAAGGATTCAGTATGCACATTTATTCATAGAATGAAAGCCCAAGTAAGATCATGTAACCCCAATCTCGAACGATTATAATTTATGTGGTACTGGTTTCTAACCCAAACATATTGATGATTAAATAAACAGACAAGATACACGTGATCGTAATGAATAAAATTGATATGTTTCAAAGCTTTTCTCTAGCGTTTACACCCTGGAAAAAACTTCTATTCCAAACTGTAGATTTACAGGACCCTTCATTTGGAAGATACAAAGATGAGTCAACATTTTCCAATGAAAGCCACCCAACTAACATAGAGGTTGTATAACTCACATGCACATATCCCCAAATTGAAAGGATATTAGAGCCCATTTGTCAGAGTGTGAAGTAGTAATTTTCCGTCATTTCAGCTAGAACAGTGGATAAAGGGAGGTAGATGGAGGGAAACCTTTTTAGATATACGAAGAAGGCGGGAGTTCACCTTTAGGGCATCGTTAGTTTTATCAGGGGCGTTTTTGCGAAAGATTTCCGCTTTTTATGGATTAGACATCAGTAGAAGTGAAGGATGACCATTAGGTATTGATATTGATGACCACTTTCAGGTTGAACACTGAGATAATGGTAAATATGCCCGGAGATATTTAATGATATTACATCAGATTATATCGCTCCAATAGATTTCTTTTTATTGCATTTATGTAATGTGGCTTCGATTTATCAAAATGTTAATCGAGTTTTTCACACATTTAGTGATAAACATGGTATCTGAATGAATTCGAACTATACTGGGAAATGTTGATCCCACACAAAAAAATAACTGTCAATCAGTAACACCAAATATGCTTCCTGCATATCTATAAAAGGGGCGAAAAGCGAAACAAGTTGAACGGTTTTATACATCTCTTGACTCACTGAAAGGTGGAAAATATCCGTCTCAACTTTGACATTCTTTCACCATATTAATTACTTAATTTGATGAAAAATTGCACAAGTAATCCCTTTACCACACTAAATCATTTCACGATTATATGTGCGCATTTCGATAACTGAGATATCATCATCAGTAGGTCAACTAGACTAAAAAAATTATAATAACATTAACAATTTCTTCAGTGTAGTTCACCTACTGATTAAGATAACTTGAAGTGAAGTGTGAAGTGATTAAGTGTGGTCAAGGGGTCACTTGTGCAATTTTTGATTGTGTTTCACCACATCGTCTAGCCAGTCTTCATACTCAATATGAAATAGACAAATCCTGTAATATCCCCGTTGATCAATCAGGGAACTTATAGAAAGAAACCATACATTTATACTTGTTAGTACGTAATCAGACATTTTGAATGAATTCTCGAAAAACTTTTCGAAAGCATCGAATTATATGTACCATAAATTACTTACCCCTTATCATCGTTATTTTTGCCTATAGAAAAAAAAAATGAAAAAGTTGTGACTTAATTCCGATAAAATGCTATCCAAAATACAGTAGCGTGCAGATTTCAGCTAGTATTTTTTTAATGGGATACCCTGTATATTATTGAATTTTTGGAATGATGTTTCTTCATGATTTCATAAAATATACCATAAGTTACTCCCATCTTTTACTGTTTTTGAGTTATTGAACGTCGAATCGCTTAGACTTGTTACTGTGAATACATATCCTATGAAAGTTAACGTTTGTAAAGTAAGCTATGAAAATGACAACTATATTATGTTTTTTAGTGACATTTCTTTAATGGAATGATCAAAATGGTTCACAGCGAGGAAAAAAAAGTTCAAATATATACTTGCTATACAGTGAGCGTCAAAATAACTCATTTTAAAATGCCGATTTTTTTATGTATATTCTAAAGAGGTTATGTCACTGGTTTTGACATGGTGGCGTAATCGGTAATTTTTTTTAAATTGGAATAGATGTCTTGTGATACCTCATCTGAAAGGCCTTTCAATACTTCATTCAATGATAATAATTAATTAGATATTTTCTTACATGGTGAACAAAAATTAATATTTCATTTCAATAAGAGAATAACTTTATATCCAACAAAATAGAACAGTTAAATAAGATATTCGAAATGCCATCCACCAGTCCCTTGACAATAAGCAAATCTACGGACACATTCCTCTTGCACATTGCGAATAACTTCCGGAGTAATTCTGTTAATTTCGATCCTAATTAGATTTTTCAACTCTTGTAGATTTTGCGGCCTATCTACATAGACCTTCGATTTCAAATAACCACACAAGAAAAAATCCAGGGGCGTAAGTTCTGGAGATCTTAGGGGCCACTCTATCGGTCCGCGTCTACCAATCCACCTCCTAGGAAAACAGTTATTCAAAAACTCGCGAACATCACGTGCATAGTGCGGGGGTGCACCATCTTGTTGCAACCAAATACTTTCATTTGGTGAGTTAGGATTGTTGGCGTTTGGAAAAATAGATTTTATTATTATTACATTATGATTAAGAAATTCTTGTATTGTCATCGGTCCTTGATATGTGTGACAAATTTCAGATTATTCGGAAGATTGGAAGTGGGTGAATATTTACTTCCAAGATTTTATTACATTGTGAGTTATTCAGTTACCAGTAAAGATAATAAAAGCGTGTTAAAAAATGCAAAATTTCACTTTTTTACACTGCCCTGGCAGACTAGTGAGTCAGTGCTCTACTACACCAATGGATCCTTTCCAAATATTAATAGTTAGCTATTTCCTAGTCTAAAATGGAAACAAAAGACAATCAGAAATTAATGCCATAATAGGCAAGTTAGTGTCAAATAAATGTCAGTTGAAATATCAACAAAATATTCTTCACAAATTCTAACTGAAAAGGTTCTAAAAGTGAACTATGGCTACTTTAAGTGAAACCCAACGCATAAAAATTTTAATTTTTATTGGATGCGGAGATAGAACCAGAACTCAGCAAGAGGTATGCGACTTGTTCCAAATAGGCCTATCAGTCGTTCAACAGTCAGTGAGATTGAGAAAAAATTTAGAGAAACTGATCATGTCAAACATATTCCGAATGCTGGACGTCCTAAAATAGAAGAAAACGTGAAACTTGATGTTCTATTGGGTGTGGAGAATAATCCTCACAATACTTCACGACAAATTGCAGCAGACCTTGACATATCCCAAAGTTCTGTATTACGTATTCTAAAAGCAGAAAAGTACCATCCATACAAAGTACAGCTACATCAACAACTCAGTGATGATGATCCCGATCGCCGTGTGGAGTTTTGTGGAATAATGCAGGATTTGTATAACCGCAATTCACGTTTTATAAAACAAATTCTATTTTCCGATGAAGCTACGTTTTGCCTAAATGGTTCAGTAAATCGTCAGAATTGCAGATATTGGAGTAGGGATAATCCTCACTGGATGATGGACGGGCATACTCAATACCCTCAGAAAGTCAATGTTTGGGCAGGGATAATGAACGACAGGATTATTGGACCGTATTTTTTCGAAGGAAATCTCACAGGGGAGCGTTACTTGGAATTTTTAAGAAATGAACTCATACCTAGCCTTGCCGATATTTTTCCTAACGCCAACAATCCTAACTCACCAAATGAAAGTATTTGGTTGCAACAAGATGGTGCACCCCCGCACTATGCACGTGATGTTCGCGAGTTTTTGAATAACTGTTTTCCTAGGAGGTGGATTGGTAGACGCGGACCGATAGAGTGGCCCCCAAGATCTCCAGATCTTACGCCCCTGGATTTTTTCTTATGGGGTTATTTGAAATCGAAGGTCTATGTAGATAGGCCGCAAAATCTACAAGAGTTGAAAAATCGAATTAGGATCGAAATTAACAGAATTACTCCGGAAGTTATTCGCAGTGTGCAAGAGGAATGTGTCCGTAGATTTGCTCATTGTCAAGAGACTGGTGGATGGCATTTAGAACATCTCATTTAACTGTTCTATTTTGTTGGATATTAAGTTATTCTCTTATTGACATAAAATATTAATTTTTGGTCACCCTGTAAAAAATATCTAATTAATTATTATCATTGAATGCAGTATTGAAAGGCCTTTCAGATAAGGTATCACAAAACATCTATTCCAATTTAAAAAAAATACCGATTACGTCACCATGTCAAAACCAGTGACATAACCTCTTTAGAATATACATAAAAAAATCGGCATTTTGAAATAAAAATCGACATATTTCAGGATTTTTGTCAAAAGTACATGGCTTGCGAAATATCGAATTTGTTCCATAATTTTTACGCGCACTGTGTACAAAACAACAAGAATAAACGTGCAGCGAAAAGTGCTATAGGGTGTTGAATCCAAATCGTCCAGCACCGTCAGAAAATACATTCAAAAATATTTACCAAAAGGTGAATCATACCTTCAGTTTCAGTAGAAAAAAGAGTGTAGTTCAAGAAAACCAGGAAGAACAGCTAGATATAAAGTTTTTTCAAAATCCAACGAACTTTGGAAAAGAACAACCACATATACAATTTTACCTGTACAAGTTACAACGGAGATGAAAAGGCTTGAATTTTTCCAACAGATGATATAAAATTTGAATGAAGATCCCGACTATTTAACTGAAATTTTATGGACTGATGAGTCATCCTTTTCTACGGCAGGAGGTTTCAATAGGAAAAATCGAAAATCGTTGGAAAAAAGAACAACTGGAAAATATTGGTAAAACAAATAAAGAAAATTGGAAAAAAAAACTGTTTGGTGCGGAATTTAGGAAATAATATTGTTGGCCCTATATATTATGATTTTATATTAACATCACGAAATAGTCATCCCAGAAGTGAATAATATCCTTTTACATAATTATTCGGAAGCCGAGCTTGCCAATATGATTTGGATGCAAGACGGGTCAACCTCGCGTCCTAACCGTTCGAAATTATTAGAATAATGTATTCCCAATATGGATAGGAAATGATGGACCTAACAGTCTATGGATTGATTTTTCTGGGGATTACCAAAAGACATTGTTAATAATAATATTCAACTCATTAAAGACACGATTCGAATAGAGAATGTTCATGCCAATAATGAAACAATTTCTAATTCACTTATATATATGAGAAGATGTTATCATATGCATTGACAATGATGGTGGACACATTGAACAACTTTAATGAGTAATCATGCTATTTAAATTTCCTAAATAAATTTTTGTAATCTATTTTTGTATAAATATTTTAACTTTTTCTTCCTCCATTTTGATTATTCCATTAAAGAAATGTCACTGAACAAACATAATATAGTTGTAATTTCCATAGCTTACTTTAAAGATGTTAACTTTCATAGGATAGGTATTTACAGTAACAACTAGTCTAATTAGTTATTCGACGTTTAATAACTTGAAAACGGTATGAGATAGGGGCAACATATGGTATTTTTTTGAAATCAGGAAAAAAAGATAATTTCAAAAATTTTATAAAAAAAATTATTTCCTGAAATCTGCACGCTACTGTATTTTTGATAGCATTTTATCAAAATTCAGTCATAACCACATATCTTTTACATCATTTAACTTTTTTTTTAGAGGAAATAATAACGATAATAAGGGTGGGTTTTTATAGTGACATCCCGATACATCTTTTTGATATTTAAGCCACTCATTAGTAAATTTTCCAAAAAGGAAGTCTTGTTGCAGAAAAAAATATGGGATGTAATGGTTTTTTCTTTTGGTGTGAGCGCGAGATAAAATGTTTTTATTAATTCATTCCTGAGGAGGTGAAACATCATCCCAAAAATTTTATCATTCGATTTTTATGAACGGTTAATTTATTCCAATATCGCTGAAACACGTGAACTCACTCTTAATTTGTTTTAGATATTCACAGTGGATATTTCATATGTGGCCAGAATGTTGAACATCCCCATTTCCTTGGAAAAAAAGTTATTTGATCATGGAAGGTAAAGGTTCTGAATGGAATACGAAATGCCGTGTTTTCCACCATGTTCAAAAGGTGGAGAAACAACTCCATCAAATAATTCGTTTATAAAAAAAACTGACTTCGTTTTTTAGATGTTCTATTGTCGTAATATTTCCCAAGCCAAGGACTTGGGGAAATTGTTACTGCTGGTCCTTCATGGATAAACACATTTCCTCTCTGGGCAGAACTCAGTTCCTTTTTAGGATGGTTCACATCTTCTGAAACGTGTTAATTAGAACAATAAAATGTGCGATTGCTTCATGTATCACATATGTCCGTCAAGATTATTAGATCGTCTTTTTATATGCAGTAACAGTTATCTATAGATCGCATTGCGTTCAATGTGGGTAATTATTATTTCTCTGGAGAAGTTGGCAACATGGCTTGGGTTTAACAAAACACAAGCACCAACGTTTGAGTTTTGACATTTATTGTTGAAAACTAATTGGAAAGTAATTGTTTTTTTTCTCTGAATTATTGAATATTAAATGAATAAAATATACTCACGAAGTTAAATGAGTCCATTAACTGTTTCAGTGTAAAGATGTATATAGTTTATAGCCATCAACATTCTCCTGGAGTGACGTTAATCGATTTTAGAAGAACCATATCTCCTGATATTATTTTTTTTCGTGCAAAAATTTCGACTGCTGTACTGTTCTGAAGCACCAGTGAGGATATTTGGAAAATCCAGGCAAGCCCCATTTACTTGGCCTTTTCACATTCAACACAACGTTCTGTCTGTCATCCACTGTTCGAATTTAAAAAATTCTTCATCATATGCGTTCCTGGATTTCTTGGCTGAATTTTGAGTAACTTATCCAGATTTTTTAACAATTACGTCAGGTTTTTCAATATCTACCTGCATTTTGACAATGTGAAATCAAACAAACTTTCATTTCCTCCAGCATTAAGTTGATAAACATAATTTCCCTAGCAACAGTGGTGCCCACTATGATGTTAGCTTGATTGATGACAATTTCAGAATCAATATCTACATTCCGAATTCTACCTTCCCTTTCCAAGTATTGTTGTGAGAATATTATTTCATTTTTGTCAGTAACTCATCGTATTCTAGAGGTTCATATATAGACTACAAGCGCAGTCCCATTTTTGGGGCGTCATGCGACCCAGCATGAATTATATTCAGAATTATAGTACCATACGAATCAACTCCTTTAGGCGCTGTGCCGTCAGTTGTGAGCGGTGCAGGTGAGTACGCAGGTAAAAGAAACCATCAAGGAAAGAGATATTTCGATAAAATATTCTTGAACGGCATTTCTCAAGTTGATAGATCATTGAAAAATAATCAAGAAGGACCTACTGTCGTACAAAAATAACGGTACTGAAAGCCAGAAAAAAAAATCCGTGAATTTTTGCCACCAATGTAGGTAATTTACCACTATACGGCGTTTGTATATTCAGATTTTCATAACTACATAGATTCAATTTTTAGCAACGCCGTACATATTTGCCGGTACAGGGGTGAGAAGCCCCGCACGCAAACTCATGGTTCAAGTTCATTGCAAAATGTACGCATCGATTCCACAATATTATTTAATACAAGAAATAATTTTCAGAAACTATGCTGTCTGAAAATTATGGTTAATATAACATAAATAAAAAATTACCTGCATTTGGCGGTTGAATCTTATATTTTTGAAAGACAGATCATAAATTCTCGTACGGCAACCGGTTTTTTGACATAATGTGACTTGATATTATTGTTTTACGTAATATCCGGCTATAGTTAATGGAACTGAATAAAAATATGAAAAGTGCACTGTGATTTATCAGAGGAATAATTCTCAGAACATTATTGCTTTTTTTTATTTTTCAAACATATCAAAACAAAATAATGCCGTACATTTTCAATTTGAGGATTTTTCACAGCTGATGATATTGTGCATTATGTTTTTTCGGGAATGTTGGGGTCATGAATTATTGTACGACATTCACAAAATTTTATTGGCAATATAAAATAATAATTGGAAATTACAATGCCATTCATATGAGATGGAACATTAGTTAAAATATACGATACTCTGAAAATTCGAGCTTCAACTTTATGCTTTTTCTCATTTTAATGAACATTATTCTACTGTTCCTTACAATCTTTGTATTTTACGATTTTTACTTTGTCAGTTCTTTTAAAAAACCCCCATTTCAATGTCAATCTCAATAAGAGTTTCTCCATAGATTCTCTTTAATAATACAAAGATTTGAGATGTCAGAGGAAATTGTGCGTGAGAGGTATGGACAAGTAAAAATTTAAATTAATATCTTTCACACACTTGTTACAAAAAAAAACTAAACTGAACTATACTATAGGAATTGTTGATTGAACACTTGAACAAAAATACATAAAAGTTTGAATATTTTATGAATATTTACCCAAAAGTATTCTGTAAATAACTAAAAAGAACTTTTTATAACTTTCGTAAATATTTATTACTGCAAATAAAATTAAGTTTTTATTAATTATAAATATACTTTGTGAAAGTGAGAGAACGAAGGTAGGTAGGTAAAAAACAAAATTAACTTCAATCTTCATCAGAACTTTCGCTATCGCATTCGGATTCCGTAGTATCTTAATTGGGTTCATTTTATGATGGAAATAATAAAAAATTTAAAATTAAAAAAATTTTTTAAAAAAAAATTAAAAAATTGGAAGGGAACCGGATGGAAAATTCCTTTCATTAATTAGTGAAGGAATTGTAATTTTTTTTTTTTTTTTATGTTATAATAATATGTTTTTTATTATTAACAAATATAATGTAATATAAACTTAATCAGTAGGCTCAATTTTAGTACATACGCATTGATATTGTAATATCAAAATATAATTTGCTTTTAAATTTATTAAAGTTATGACGCGTACACTTGCTAAACACACAATAATGGAGAGATTATAACGCGTATGACTTGGTTAGCACAATAGTAAAGAGAGGTTATAATGCATATTTGCTAAAAATACATAGGCATTCATTATTGTCTGTATAAAATCTCTACTTACCTAACTCCATCAGCAATATCCGGAACTTGTGCAGAAACACTGTCAGGATTCATTATTGTTATTATTTTTTATTATTATTCAATATGTACAGAAAACCTGTATACACTCAACAAAAATAATCGTCGCGACACCACACTGTTGAATGCAAAATAGAAAGACGAAACGAAAATAACTGGCTTGCTTTCTATGAGAGAGAGAGACAGACAGAGAAACACGCGCACGCCGCACGGCTTACCACTATAGCAAAAAGTGTCGTTACAACTTTTGGTCTTAATTTATTCCGTCTAGCCCCCTTTCGCAACGCGCGATAAGGAACTTCGTTCCAAAAAATTAATAAAAGATAATATTTATCACTTTATATTCATTTCAAGAAAAAATAGTTTCTTTAGCTTAATATTTTAGGATTCGAAAATTATCCGTAACCCTGGAAAGATGCGCACATCAGACAATTATCCGCCAATCGGCAACACTGAAATGATGTAGCCAGAAAGTGTAGAGAGAGATACAAATTATACCGACAGCCATATATATATATATATATGTGTGCGTTTGAACACCTGCGAATGCTCTTCTGTTCAGCGTCCTGGGTAAGGGTTTCCCTCAGGGTTTCTCACCTTTGTATCAGTAAATGAGTACGACGTTGCTAAAAACTTGATATAAGTATACAAGAAATTGAATCATATAAACAGTGTACTATTATAAATGACATTCATGAATAGGAAAAGAGTTGCAAGAATAAAATAAATGTTTGGGGTGACAAAATAATTTTCCAGTCATAGTAAACCATTTTTTTTGTACGGCATTTTAGAGGGAAATACATTTTTCTGAGGCAGCCACATGTTTCATGGAAAATCTGACAAAAGTTCGAATAATAAAACAAAAAAACAATCTAACAACGTAAAACGTAGTTTAAATTCTGATGCGGTTTTATATCTACTGCAAAAGCTGTTTGAAACCAATTTCCCAATATTGCTCATATTTCATTTGGTTTATAAATAATTATATTTTCCGTAGGTACTTCAAAGTTATCCATGAAATATTTCATTGGGTTCGAATAAATGGCAAAAAACAGGCAATGAAAAAAAAAACAGTTTTCGATGGTTAGATACTGAGATATTTAACTATTTTCCTGAGCATTCTATTCAAAATATTGACATGAATCCAAATCGTGTGTACAGTGTGAAACTTATAGAGTAAATATGGGTGGGAGACGCGCGCAGAGGTTTCCATCATGTAACCTGATTATTGACACCCTTTCTCGGCTTCTATTGAACCAACAACGTTTTTCACAAGCTTTCATTCAACTTCACATTTGTATGTATGTATTTTTAGTTCAAATCTTGCAATTAATTTTGTCCCACTTGTAGTGTCGGCTACGTGAAATTTGGCAGGTGTTCATGATTCCGGTGACAATGTATTATGGAATTTTTGTTGGAGAATAAAAATGGCGGCTCCAATATTGCGGACGAGTTTTTTTATTATGGTTCAATTCTTCTCAAAATTGATATCTGGGGGTTTTCGGGGACAGAGATCACGAATTTTTGTCAAGATAAATTAATAAATTCAAGATGGCGGATCCAATATGGTGACGTGTTTTGTGTTAGATACCAATTAAAATTGTATGTGGGAATTTTGGGGTCAGATATCCTGATATTTTGTCAAAATTCACGAACTGGAGATGGCGGCTCCAAGATGGCGACTTGTTTTGTGATTATAACCCGATTTCATTCAAAGTTGGTGTGTGGGGGTTTTTGGGGTCGGACATCATGATGTTTTTCGACAAAATTCATGAATTTGAGATGGCAGCTCCAACATAGAGACGTGTTTTGTTATTATGGCCCGATTCCTTTCAAAATGTGTGTGTTTTTGGGTATCGGAGATCATACATTTTTGTCAGAATTCAATAAGATGACGGATTTCATGAATGAATGAGAAAAATTGATAAAAATGATTGAAAACAATTTTTAGCTAGTTTTTATACAAATGCACTGAAAAGGAATAAAACTCTTCAATTGTTTGATCTAGGTTATTCTGTGAGTGGCAGTTTCAAAAGCTTGCCGCGAATATAAAATAGGTGAGATTTTGAATCCGCTACTCACAGAATAACCTTGGTCAAACAATTAAAGGCATTATTTTTTTATTTTAGGATTTTTATTTTTTAAGCTTTTATTTAGTTTCACTTGTTAGTTCGTTTGTTAGTTTGGGTCAAATCTTGCAAGTGAATTTTGACCGACTGCTAGTCGTCCGAATAATTTGCAATTTTGCAGGTATCTATAATTCCGGTAACAATGCTTTATGGGATTTTTGTTAGAGGAAAAAACAAAACAGCGGCTCCAAGATGGCGGACGAGATTTGAATTATGGTTCGATTTGATTCAAAATTGCTATGTCGGGATTTTTGGAGTCGGGATTATAATTTTTTTAAAAATTCTAAATTCTGGATGCAGCTCCAAGATGGAGAAGAGTTTTGTGATTATGGTCCAATTTATTCAAAATTGGTATGCGGAGTTTTCGGGGTCGGATATTATGAATTTTTTGTCGAAATTCATGAATTCGACATGGCGGCCCCAAGATTGAGGACGAGTTTTGTGATTATGTTCCGATTCGATTTAAAATTGGTATGCGGCGGTTTTCACGGTCGGTAATATTGAAATTTTTGTCAAAATGTATGAATTCAAGATGGCGGCCCCAAGATGGGGGACAAGTTTTTTTATTATGGTTTTATTTTATTCAAAATTGGTATTGGGGTTTTCAGGTTCAGAGACTATGAATTTTTTGTCAAAATCTATAAATTCAATATGGCGATTTCAGGATGGCGGACGAGTTTTGTGATTATGGTCAGACTCTATTCAAAATTGGTGTGTGGGTGTTTTTGAAGTCGGATATCATGATTTCTTTCAGCTCAAACTAACAGGGAAGATACCTTGTAATAATGATGCTCTATTGAAAGTCTAATTATATGTCTCCAAAATTGTATAACACTGTCCCAACCCATATACAAAAAAACAACTATCTGTTATCATATAAGAAAGAATTGAAGTCATTCATATACAGTCAACAACGAAAAATTGCTGATTTGGTGGAAATGAAAAATGTTTGAAAATATGTATATGTATGTTAATCTAAATTGTCCAGTTTTAAGTTGATATTTTTTTAAATTGTACACTGAGCTTTTAATATTTTAATATTTTTGTATTCATCTTTCTCGAATAAACTATGACATATTCATATTGTACTGTGTAAGTGAATTTAAAAAAAATAATTTTCTCGTTAGTCTAAATGTATTTATTCTGTTCATACTTTTTTATTTATATTGATTTTTCCAAGTTATGTAACTCAGTTATATTGCATTGAGATTACCGTGCTCTCTAATGTATTGTTCCTACGACCTACACGTTCATAAATTCTTTTAAAATTTCCCTTTTTGTGTTTTCTGCGAAACAAGTGCTACAGCATATCAGCTAACAACTTTATTCACATCTTTTCTATATTTATTGTATGCCCATTTCTCGGGAATAAAGTTATCATTATTTTTTTTTTTTTTCTTATTTTGATAAGGCAGTCAATAGGATATCTATGGAATGGGTGTGTCCTAATTAAATTGAATAAAATTTATATCTATATTTTTAACATCATTGGATAATTTTTTTTTGAGATGTCTCCTTGGATTCCATCAGGTGTTTGGGGTCCTGTATTCTACGCAGTCTTCAAGAGATGTTTAACCGTAAGTCTGACCTGCAAGTTTGGCATTGTGGGGACGTTCTCCGCTCAACATAAATGAAGATGTGAGGTTTGTGTGCCTATTCTTAATCGGGTCATGCTATGATCTCTCCTTTTCATAGGGACTGGGTTCTTCCATATTCTTGTGGTTGTTTTATTTGCCTCAGTTTTCATGTGAAACAACCCATTCGGCATCCATCTATTGGAGACTATTTCTCTGAAGTGTTTTCAGGTCCTTACCAATATCGGGATATTTTCAATAATATCATCTTCAGTGGCATTGCGTGCTGTAATATCTGCTAAGACATTACCTTGAATATGTACATGCCCTGGAGCCCAAATTAGGATTGTTCTTTTCCCATTTCAGTGGGTGGTGGATTAAGGCAAGAATGTTCTGAACTAGTGCATTATCATTATAAGCGTCACTTATTGCTTCAATGGCACTGAGAGATGTACAGATGGTTGAGGTATGTTGTGGCATAAATTCTGTGTGGCGAATGGCTTAAATGGCATAGAGTTCAGCTGTATAAAACTTGCTGCAGCGTGGTTTTTCCCAGAATTATGATTGTCCATTTGTATGAAATCCCTACCAGTGCCATTTGCTGTTTTTGATCCGTCAGTATAAATGTTCAGGGACATTGGATGTTGTTGATCAGTTGAAGGAATTCCTGTTGATAGGTACCAGGTTTGTTTCAGATTTCTTGAATTTGGAAATTCCTTGTGGATGGTGGGTAGGTTCAGTTTCCATGGAGGTATTTCACAGAACTGTGTTGAGTATACTATCGGAAGTTCTTCATTATATAGTTCTAGGAGTTCTTTCATCCTGATCTTGGCGGGTCGAGTAATTGTGGTCCGGCTCTCGTACAGGTCTAGTGATTCATTGGAATACATTATGTTATAGTTAGAGATTGGTGAGGTTGTGCCCATATTGCAGCTCCATAACGAGAAGTTAGTTGTTGTATTCGGGAGCAAAAGGCGAGGTATTCCAGAGACATTGTAAAGAAGGCAGTGGGCTTGTAGGAAATGCACCTAGACATAGTTTCAAAGCGTATGATTGGATGCGTTCAAGTATTTTTAGATGGGATTGCCGAGCGGATGAGTATACCACTAGCCCATAGTCGATTTTAGATAGAATCATAGATCTATATAGCTGTAGTAGGACTTCTTTATCTGCGCCCCAGTTTATATTCGCCATACAGCGAATAACATTCATGGCTTTTCTGCATCTATTTCCTAGATATTCAATGTGTTGTTTCCAATACAGTTTACTATCAAATATTATTCCCAAAAATTTTGTCTGTGATTTACATTCAAGCAGCTGATTTTTCATGTACAAGCGGGGGTGATTGTGAGGATGTCTGAGTCTGCAAAAGTGCATGACGTTTGTTTTTGATACTGAGAACTTGAATCCTTTATTATCCGCTTCTTTCACTAAGGAATTTATTGCTTGCTGTAGGGTCCTTTGAATCAGATCCATATTGTCGTTGGAGAAAAATATTGTTATGTCGTCGACGTACATAATTCGGCCAACATTATTATTATTATTATTATTATTATTATTATTATTATTATTATTATTATTATTATTATTATTATTATTATTATTATTATTATTATTATTATTATTATTATTATTATTATTATTATTATTATTATTATTATTATTATTATTATTATTATTATTATTATTATTATTATTATTATTATTATTATTATTATTATTATTATTATTATTATTATTATCATTATTATTATCATTATCATTATCATTATTATTATCATTATCATTATCATTATCATTATCATCATCATCATCATCATCATCATCATCATCATCATCATCATCATCATCATCATCATCATCATCATCATCATCATCATCATCATCATCATCATCATCATCATCATCATCATCATCATCATCATCATCATCATCATCATCATCATCATCATCATCATCATCATCATCATCATCATCATCATCATCATTATCATCATCATATATTATCATTATTATTATTATTATTATTATTATTATTATTATTATTATTATTATTATTATTTTCGTTTTAAACACTTCCAGTCAGGCCCTTAACTTCCGAAGCTCCGACCCATTCGGAAGGGCGCGCTGGTTACATAAACCAATGACCTCTCCCCATCCGTGAGGTGAGAGATCATTGGGTCCGAGAATCATGTGCCCTGAGCAGACGTAACGATCCGAGAATGACTGCCTTCTGCATGCGGCCGGCTAGAGATTTTGCCGATTTACGGCATGCCGGTATAATTTCCAGGTTTGAGAGTAGCGTTGGCATCATTCCACCAAGGGCCCCTATTATCAGAACCACTATCTTCACAGAATGGTCTGGATAGAGTCTGCGGAGCTCGAAGAGTAAATCTCGTTACTATTATTATTATTATTATTATTATTATTATGATTATTATTATTATTATTATTATTATTATTATTATTATTATTATTATTATTATTATTATTATTATTATTATTATATTATTATTATTATTATTATTATTATTATTATTATTATTATTTTTTTTTCGTTTTAAACACTCCAGTCAGGCCCTTACTTCCGAAGCTCCGACCCATTCGGAAGGGCGCTGGTTAATAAACCAATGACCTCTCCCACACCCGTGGTGAGAGATCATTGGGTCGAAATCATGTGTCCTGAGCAAACGTAACGATCCGAGAATGACTGCCTTCTGCATGCGGCCGGCTAGAGATTCTGCCGATTTACGGCATGCCGGTATAATTTCCAGGTTTGAGAGTAGCGTTGGCATCATTCCACCAAAGGGCGCCTATAATCAGAACCACTATCTTTACAGAATGGTCTGGATAGAGTCTGCGGAGCTCGAAGAGTAAATCTCGATACTTCGTCCGTTTCTCGTCCTCTTTTCGCACGATATTCGTCTCGCCGAGCCGAAAACTCTATGACGTATATCGTTTTCTGCTCGCGGTCGAAGAGGACTACATCGGAACTTGTTGGCTTGTATTTGCCTGAGGGTGGGGGGAATGAGTAGTTCAATAAATTCGGCACTTCTCATTCTCCACAACGGACTCAATATCCCGGAGCGTAGGGCAGCACCGGTGTCTCATCAATACCGTACGAGTGTCGTAAATGATAATACAGCACTCGTAACGCGCGTTTATGACGATGGATATAGGCTGAGCCGCATATACTGTACATGCTGACAGCAAGTGCATGATGGTCTCAGGCGCTCCACGGCAGGCCCTGCATCTTGTGTCAGGGACCTCTATACCCATCACGCGGCTTCGGTAGACGAGAGTGTTGAAAACACCGTCCTGGCAAACCATGATGAATCCTCAGTCTCCGACTTGAGTCCACCTGACCTAAGGAATGCAAGGTCAGCCTTTCGGATAAGCCGTGGTCTTCAATGTGTTTGTAGAAGATTCCATGCATCGGCTTATCCTTGTGGAGTGCAGATGTACAGTATTCTCTGCAGCTTTTATGTGGACTCTCCGTCGAGCGGGCTCCAACTCGGTGACAGAGTCTTGGATATCCCGCTCGGTGTCGAATACAAGACCGAGTTCATCGGCTGCACGGATTGCTGCCTTAAAGAAACGCTCCTTTCTCTGCGATCTCATGGTCTTTGACCATGCAGAGAAGGATCAAGCTCCTGATGACTTTACAGGCTCCATCCAGCACCATCCTGTTGTGTAGACACTCCAAACTCAAAGTCCACGGCCTCCTTGTTTTCGGGAGGTACAACCGTGGAACGGACGATTTCGGATGCAAACTACGATGTAGGTGCATCATTTTGCGAGTCTTTACGTCGATTGCACGCAGCTCTTCCAGGGTCCACTTCCCACCCAAAGGAGTAGATTAGTATTGGAACGGCAAGCATGTTGGTGGCAGAAACTTTGTTCATGCCCGACAGTTCTGATGACCAGATCTGCCGGAGTTTCTGCTGATACTTGCCGCGGAGAGCGTTTTCAACCGCCACTACCTCTTGGGTGCAACGTTGTTGCACTCCTAGGTAGGTATACGCCTCTCCGGCATCCAGATGGCGGAGGATGCTTCCATCTACCAGCTGCGCGTCCTCTCCGTAATCCTCGCATCGTCCTCTTCTGAGATGAACCAGTGCACATTTATCCATCCGAATTCCATACCGACCAGTGCACATATACAATAAATGGGTGACCTTATGCCTTCGGTCTCCGGGGGTGCCACAGTTGTAACCACGGGCTTTTCTGAGTGCAACGGATAATGGCATAAGTGAGATGCAAAAAAGGAGGGGGCTGAGGGAATCCCCTTGGAACACACCTCTCCTGAAGATAACCTGCTCCGTTTGGACTTTGGCTCCACCTGATGTTATGGTGAAGCGAGTCCTCCAGAGTGGTATCAACTGTTCAATGCATCTCACTATTTGATCGGGTACCGCAAGGCATCTGAGCAAATGCAAGATCAACTCATGCGATGTTGAGTCAAATGCCTTGCGGTAATCGATCCAGGCCATCGAAAGGTTGCGCTTATACTGCACGGAGTCCTGCGTGATACATCTATCGATCAGCAGGTTCTCCTTGCAGCCAGCAACACCTTTCTTTGACCCTTTCTGCTCATATATCCGTTCGTACACCGTGTCAACTGCGAGGAGTATTCGCGTGTACAAAATGCTAAATACAGATTTTTGCTGAACTCCAAAGGAATACGTTCCGCTCTTTTGCCTCAATGTATACTGGAATTATGCAACTGATTAACTTGAGTAAATATATACTCATTCTACGAAGTAAATACATATGTTATTCCACACACTATTCTGAGACGGTTTGCAACGTCTGTATCTGTTAACAGGGAATATCCATAAACATATAGTGTTGATTCTCTTTTGCCTTTAGGTGCCATACAAACTTCTGGGCCTTAACAGCTACATATCTTTATTGATAGATATATATGCATCCAATCTCATTTTTTTCTGGATACAACCTTTTATATGACAAGAACTTTTTCTGTACGATCAAAAAACTGAACAGAAAAAATAAGTTCTCGAAACCATGCAAGGGAGCATAGGAGTATTTCAATGAGTTTAAAAAAGCAATGTACCAATATGCCACATATCAAGAAAGTTTATTTTTATTTATTTCGTATATGATGTTGTATATAAAAATATCAGTGCATTATCCGATGTTGGTTCATTAATTTATAGAAGCTAATATTGACAAACGAAGCATGACTAATGGAGCTTCATCGTGAACTTTTCAGAAACCTGCTGTGACACATCCATTCTGATACTCTCCAGAATAACAATAGATTTTCCACGTCCTGTTACATTATCTATATTGTATTCAGTATCTATTGTTTGCTATTTGGGTTGCGATGGAAATGGACGATGGTTGTGAACCAATTTGTAACGTGGTAGATGACATCTTTGAACTCTTCCTTCCAATCGAGTTCTATAACGAATATTACCAACGCCATATTCATTATAGGTAGATTATTTGAGAATGCAGAAGCATTTTACAATCGGGTAACAAACAACGATTTTTAGAAAACTGGAGCCAGAATGTTTGAATAATTCGGCACGAAATGTCATCCATCCTCCTTTCATATCAACGTATGCAGTTATATTGGCATCAAATCTGGTATGCCTGTCTGATCACCAATGTTGATAGCAACAAAAAAAACATTTTAATTTTTGAACTCCATTAGCATTGAGACCACCGGCTCATGCCGGCGGCTTATTTTGGTTTCCTACCAAATATCGGAAAAGACCAAGAGAATATTTGTGGTTTCTCTGTGTTGATCAAAGTTATTTTACACTTTTTCATAATTCAGTTATCTCTATAAAAAACGGATTAAAAATTGATTCATGACACCAGACTATAGCCACACCTAAATGCGCTTCCTATTGGTGAAAACACACGCATTTTATTTAGAAGTACACATGTCGATCATGTCCACGTTGACTGATTGCAGGAGGGACATAGCGCAGTGGTTTAGCACTCGATTCGTTACCGGGAGGTCCTGGGTTCGATTCTCAGTCAGGGCCGAGATTCTTAATTTAAACAGTGATATTTGAAATTATTAATCTTGTAGCCGGGCTGGTGATGTCCTCCGGCGATTCGCTGTTGCGGTCAAATTAACAATGCTGCTCCTAGGTGGTGTATGGGGTTAGTAACAAGGCCTACCCGGAACATTGTGTGAATGATACATTCCATGTTATGATTGTCCCGCCGTTATAGACGTGCCTTGTAATAATCCGGGGTTGCAGTATTGCTTAGAGCAAGACAACCTGCATCTCCACAAACAACACCCTCCTTGTCTACGCTGGTTAGAGGCCCGATAGGAATGTATTTCCTGCAAGGAGGGATATGTTCATTTCGCCTTAAGGGAAGCAATAAAAGACAATAATATATATATATAGATATATATATATATATATATATATATATATATATATATATATATATATATATATAATAAACAGTACGGCTTTTTATTGTCCCCCTCTGTTAACTTTTGAACGGTTCGACATAGAACAATGATTAGAAAAATATTGTATGATATCACCGATACATCTTTATGGAATGAAAGACATTGTGATTGTCTGATAAACGGCTTGGAGGGGGGCACATCTACTTCAAAATTTTAAATAGCATGAGGGGTCATGTGGCACATCGTTGGAAAAATAATTCAATTATCTTTCCAAAACCTATTTTTTTTTTCATTTCGTTGATATGCGACTTTGCGGCTCATTATGGTCCCCCCTTATAACTTTTAAACGGTTCGACGTAGAACAATGGAAAACAAAAGTATAGTATGATATCACCGATACTACTTCTGAAATAAAGAACATTGTGATAGCCCGATAGATGGCGCGGGGGAACATCAACTTCAAAATTTTCAAATAGCATGGGGGATCATGTGGCACATCATTGAAAAGATAGTTCAATTTTCTTTCCAACCATTGTTTTTATCATTTCGTTGATTCGTTTCTTTTCACAATGTACATTCGAAATGTCAGGCATAAGTGCGGATCTGAATGCTACCCTTATCTCGATAACTTTTGAACGGTTTCATATGAAACAATGGGAAAACAAATATTTTTAATGGTATTAGATATCCTACTTTTTGAGAGGAGAAACATTACAATTACACGATAGAGGGCGCTGAGGGCATTACATTTTGAAAATTTCCAAAGGCATAGAGGTCGAGTTGCACGCCGTTAAAGAGGTAATTCAATTATAGTTCCAACCATGGTTGTTCTACGGAATCACAATTGCCATGAGTAACACTAATTATGGTTAATAAAGAAAGATTAATTACTCAAATGATTTTTCATTTTCGAATAAGTTGAGGAAAATCCATTTCGAAGTGAACAAAAGACACTCAATTCACTGAATGAGTTTCACTGAACTGGTTTTACAAAACGACGACACGTATTTTGCTATGTAACAGTCTTTCATAGGCTTTTCAAGAGATTATACCCAAATAATACCCAACTCAGTTATTTTTAATGACCATCATTATAAAGGGTATCATTTATCGGATTTAGATGAAATTGGATTATTTTGTCGATGTTTAAGAATTTCTAATGTAACAAATATTATATATGTATATACATATATATATGTATATATATATATATATATATATATATATATATATATATACTTCCTGCTCTTTATTTTATCGCATTTGTAAGTATTTAAAGAAGAATTTCATTCTACTTCTATTAGTATAATTGAGAATTTGTAACATTATCATGGTTCGTGTACGTCCTATCGGAGGGAAAACTGAAGCAATCTACAAACTACCATGCAGCGGAGATAATTTGAAATGAAAAATTCCCTAATCATCCAATAACTCGAAAGTATTCGAGGGAACTGGTAGAAAAATTCAACAGAACTGGCACTGTTCATAGGGCCAGTGGAGCTGTCCGAAAATCAATTTCGGAGGAGACGGGAGATTCGGTAATTGCCAAATGCATATTTTGAAAAAACGTATAAACGAAATAAAAAAAAGAGGGTTGAAAAGGAATTCGAAGTGTCTTTTCAACGATGAGTCAGAACCCCCCATGCTATTTGAAATTTTCAAGTTAATGCCCCGCGCCATCTATCGGGCAATCACGATGTCATTCATTTCAAAAAGTAGCATCAGTGATATCATCCAATACTACTACTATTGTTCTACGTCGAACCATTCGAAGGTTAACAGGGGGGGACTATAAAAAGCCGCATTTATGCTTGATATTTCAAATGCACATTTTGGAAAAACAAATCAACGAATTGATGAAAACATTTAGATGGTTGGAAAGAGAATTGAACTATCTTTTCAACGATGTGCCACATTACCCCCCATGCTATTTGATATTTTGAAGTTGATGCACCCCCCCGCCATCTCTCGGGCAATCACAATGTCTTTTATTTCATACAGTAGTATCGGTGATATCATACGATTCCTCATTTCTTCATTGTTCTACGTCGAACCGTTCAAAAGCTATGAGGAAAGGAGGGGGACCATAAAAAGCCGAAAAGACACATATCAACGAAATGGGAAAACATCAGATGTTTGGAAAGAGAATTGAATTATCTTTTCAACGATGTGCCACATGTCCACCCCATGCTTTTTAAAATTTTGAAATTGATGTGCCTCCCGCGCCATTTCCCCTTGCAATCACAATGTATTTTATCTCCAAAGGTAGTATCGGTGAGATCATACAATAGCTTTTTTCATTGTTCTACGTCGAACCGTTCAAAAGTTAACAGGGGGGGAACTATAAGAAGCTGCACTATAAATATATATAAATATATATATATATATATATATATATATATATATATATATATATATATATATATATATATATATATATAAATATATATATATACATCAAAGCCGTACCAGAGAAAAATTTCTGGGGGGTTTGGTTCTTGAGTTATTCTTAAGAAAATAGTGCAATGTACATTTTACCAAATTTTATTACACACATTTTTTTTCCATTTTATTCCAGATATATTTTACAGATTTCGTCGGGGGGGGGCTAACCCCTCCTGGGTAGGGCCGTGATATAAATATATATATATATATATATAAATATATATATATATATATATATATATATATTTATATATATACATATATATATATATCAGCTTGATTTTGTAACTATTTGAAAATTGTCGAAATTGTGCAAAATAAGAAATAACTTCAATCTATATACTTTACTATACTTTATCTACTATCAGGTGCGAGAGTTCAGATTCATTTCTTTCGTTGTACTCATAACAAACACAGTGGATTGCCAAGATGAGAGTGTAGATGAATATGCCAAGAAATAGTATTGAAAAATTGATTTAAGACCAGCAGTAGAGATAATAATATAGCGATGCCTATTGGCCCCCTATTTCGTAAAACTTTCGATAAAGTAGATCGTGATGTGCTGATCAAAATATTGTTTAACTTGGGGTTTTCAAAAGAATTGCCCAATATATCTGTGTCATATCTCAAGGAAAGACATGATCATGAGTACCACAAGAATATAATTTGCGGTTACTTCTTTTCCTACGTTTGATTAATTCATTGCCAGATATTATCTATTCCTCGGAGTGCTATTTTTCGCTGAAAACTGGAAATACTGGAGATAATCCATAACGTTTCTCATTGCGATTATTTACTACAGGATCTCGACAATATATGGCGTTGGTCAGAAGAAAACAAACGTTCCGTCAATACTGGTAAATGTTTCTCAGTAACATACACTAAAAAAAAATCACACCCAACATCTATAAATTGGATAGAATCCCATTACCTATCAAACAAAATGTGAAGGATTTGGGAATTGTTTTCATAAAGAGTTAAAATTTCATCTTCATATCAATAGCGGGGTGAGAAGAGCATATGAAATATTAGGGTTTGTTATTAGGAATACCTGTCGATTAACCAATCAGAAAATATTGCAAATGATCTACAATTCACTCGTTATGAGCATATTGGAATACTGTACCATTCTATAGGAAAGAAATCGAAAAAGTGCAAAAAAAAACGTGTGCGGTCGGGGGACCTCCGTCAGGAACGGAAGTTTCTTTACGCGGCTTGCGGTAGGTGTTGACTGGTAGAAATCGTCACGTAACACCAAGCAATACTATACCTCTTCTCAAACTCCCCTGCTAGAGTAAAATGTATTTTATTGCTGATAATACTATTCGTTACATTATATGAAATTGACGTGCCACATATTCAATGTTAACCATTAGTTCACCTTCGGCATACAAAAAACATGAGAAATTATGTCCAAGAAAGGATTCCATCATCTGAACCAGCGTTATATATAAATATAAAGAAAATATCTTCCACGTATTACCACTCAACGATAATATCCGACTTGTATTCGCATAGATATCGGGGGTAATATCATATGTGCTGAAGGTTTTATAACATCTCACTGAGTGCGATTTGCGGATTTATTATCTGATTAAACCACGAAAGCGAAGCTTGAGTGGTTTAATCTTTGGTAATAAGGCCGCGAATTGCACGAGTTAAATTTCCTAGAGGCAAAAGGCTTGAGAGAAAATTTCTGAAATGTTGTGATGAAATCCTCTAGCACGAACGATATTTGATGAGAATATTTCCCGAATGTATAAAATTACCAGAATTCATGTAATATTTGAATTTTTAACGGGAAAAATTATAACAATCCTTCTCTTTCCAAAATTGAAGGAATCGTGTGCCCGTTTCTGAATGCTTCGTCTTACAGATTCATTTATTTACAATGAACTCGCCCAATAACCTGAAATATATATATATTTTTTACTATTGAAGATTTTGTCGGAATATAAAATAAAACTATTAAAGGGGGGATATAATTCCATCAGAATATCATAGTGTATAATGGAATATCTAGGTAATGTATCCTTTCATATATAGCCAACATAAACAGTGCATTACATTGAAATAAACCACTCTACATATTTTCAAATATATTATTTTATATGTAAATTTGTTCCTAAATAATTTTTGTTACTGTCTTATGTCTCGTGCTTTGACCAGTCAAATACTTATGTATGTTAATTGATGGACATAAACTCTATTCTACTCATCAGGCTAACATTATCTGTATCTGCCATCTTAATGCCATAAATGCCTAAAATTCCTTATTATTTAAGACATAAAGATATTAATATTGCTTACAGAACAAATAATACTTTGGGAAAATTCATTAAAAACAACAAAGATGCAATAGGAAAGACCGACAAATCTGGAGTATATAAACTAACTTGTGGAATGGTCGCACTTGATATATAAGAAGGTCGTAAATCACCAACCACTTGAGTTAACAGCAGGCGGTGGATTCTACGCAGAGTTGTACCTGCCCTAGCCATTAAATTTTGTTTTATAGGTAGGTATAATGATATTGGGTTGAGATAACGATTAAGAAAAATCGTTAGAATATAATTGAGAATTGTTATATATAATATGTAATAATAATAATATATATATATATATATATATATATATATATATAATTATATTATATAATAATATATGATATACCTAAGTTATGTAAAATGTCAAACTTCATACTTTATAAAAAGTTCATTTCTCGATAAAAGGTATTCATAAAAAAATTACTCACGGGATCAGTATCACTTCCACTGACGTCATCCAAATTAATAATAAATTTTTCCTTGGGAATTTTTCTATATGACTTTTCCACCTTTTCAATATGGGAAACATACCCAACTGCTATCAGGAATGTTTGCAGTTTCAGTTTGAATAAGAGCTACCACAGTTGAACTTAAGGTTGGAGAAGTATTATTTTTTCGAACTGCTGACTTAAGCTTTACATAAAAAAAAAACTGAATAAATTGAAACTACCACAGAAGGAGGGAAATCTCCTTGTGCGTGGTTCAATACAGAGTGTTACAAAATATATCTCACATATATATTTACAGATCACATTAGAGTTACTAATAATAAGAGGAATAGGAATAGACACAGTAATATATAAAAATAAAAAATAATAAGTATAATTAAAAACACTTTGGAAGGCCTTTTTTTATTTGTTGTCAATCAGTTTATGAATAGACAGACGAGGCATTTTAGTTATGTAGTCATGGATATTTTTTGTTTGTTTATGTATTGAATTTAATTTTTGTATTTCTTGGGGTAAACTATTGAATGTTTTTGGCCCTAGAAATCCGTGTGATCATTGTCCAATTGATTGGGTAGCGTAAGGTATTATGTATTGGTTTTTATTGCTTGTTTTGTAATTATGTGTTTGCTTCAGGTTGTGATTATTTTGTTTGAATTGTTTTAGAATAAGATTTTTGAAATGTAGTTGTCTAATATCGAGTACTTTTGCTTCATTATACAAGTTCTCAGTTGCATATCTTAAGTTTCTGTTAAGTATGAGTTTCAGAAATCTCCTTTGTATTACCTCAAGTGGCCTTAGGTAAGTTTTCGTAGCCCCACCCCAGCCTACCACACAATAAGTGGACAAGGCTATAATAGTGTTTTTTTTTGTTTCAAGTCAAATATATATTAAAATTGTCGAAGCTTATATAAGACACATCTCAGTTTCCTAACAATGTAGTCAATATGGTGATTCCATCTTAGATGGGAGTCGATCATGACTCCGAGGTATTTTATATGTAACTGATTTAATTTGTTGCTGATTCTGAATTGTTAGGAGGCTGTAGTGTGGTAGAGAGGAATGGTAGTTACAGAATGGCAAAAAATATGTTTTTGTCATGTTGAGAGATAGTTTTCTATAGTCGAACCATTCTTTTATGATTTCCAAGTCTTTTCCTGCTTTTTGTTTTACCGCGGCCCAGTTTTCTTCTGTATAAAATATGGCTGTGTCATCGGCAAAGCTGATAATTCTGCCAGTACTTTTGATTGAAAATGACCCATTTACATATATACAAAACAGAATTGGTCCCAGGACAGTTCCTTGTGGTACTCCACATTCTATTTTTTCCGAGGTACTTGTGACATTCCCAATCTTAACTACTTGATCTCTATTTTAAGGTACGATGAAATTGAATTAAGCGCATTTCCTCGTATGCCATTATTTTCTAGGGTAGATAATAGTATGGGGTGGCTGTGTCGAACGCCTTTGATAAGTCTATAAACAAGCCTATTGAGGGTTTACTATTATCAAGGGCTCTGTAAATGTGTTTGGTGAACTCAACCAGTGCATCTTGTGTACATTTTCCATCTTGAAAACCGAATTGCGAGTCTGAAATGATGTTATGTTTTTTGAGGAAAGAATTAAGTCTATTTTTCAGAAGTTTTTCAAAGATTTTACATATATTTGTTATTAGAGATATAGGTCGATAATTTGATGCCTCCTCCCTGCTTCCTTTTTTAAATACGGGAATGACTATCGATGATTTTAGACAAGATGGAAAGTGTCCAGCTTCTGTTGCTTCATTGAATATATATACAATGGGTTCAGCTATATATTCTGCTATTAATTTCAGAACTGCTGCTTTTAGGTTGTCCATTCCTGGTGCTTTGTGGTTTTTGAGTTCTTTAATCGCATTTACGACTTCTATGTTATTGGTTGGTGAAAGGAAGATGGAGTAGTTATTAATATTTTCTTTAAAGTTATGGTTTAGTGTCCTGTGTGATGCAGTCAGTTGTTTAACGTGTCTAGTGTCGGCCACTACATATCCACGTTTTTGCCAGGTGACCACAACGTGGTTGGAATGTGGCTATCTGAGATCCAGGAACGTAGATCGAAACGTAGCAGCCACCAAAAAAGTGTTTTCCATTTTGGTAACCGCCGCATAATAGAACCGTGTATATTACGTGGCAAGGGTTGTGGCCAGAATCGTGGCCGCTACGTTCCGTCCACTTAAAATGCTACATCATCCACATAATATTTTTTGTCAACTCCACTGACAGGAATTGTATTTGCGTATAAATTAGCTTGAAACAAGAGTAGGCATTCCTCAATTTATTCGTAATATGTTCTTTGAAACGCATCTACGTATCTACCATGCCCAAATTTTTGTTTCAATATTTGATAGGTATTTCCGTATCTCAAGGCGACTGAGATAAGGTAAGTCTGAGATATTTTGTTCACCAGATGTCCTAGCCACGGATTTTTTTGGATTCATTTTCAGATAATGATCGGTTGATAATTTGTGTGAGGGATCAATCTACGGCTATTGCCAGATCCGAGAATTCGAAAGAGAAATATAATTGGGTATCATCAGCGTCAAAGAGCTAGTTACAGTGTTTCAAAAAGGCAGTGAAATTCGAAGTATACAATGTGAATAAGAGAGGGCCCAGGATACTCCCCTGAGGTACCTCACAAGGCAGTTTCATGGCAGTGGATTTCTCATCATTAATTCCTACTATCTGTGTACTATTATGCAGATATGAAGCCATTAGAGAGCGTGCTATCTCACTGAATGCGGAGTAGTGTAACATTAATAAGAGTATATCATGATCTATTAAATCAAATGCCTTTGAATAGTCAAGTAGAATTAATATACTCATTTGATTTTCATCAGTCGCCTCTAAGATGTCGATAAATACATCAGAAAGGGCTGTTGCACAGCTATACCCTTTTCTGAATCCTGATTGTTTGGGTGGTAAGATACTGATTGTCAAAAAGTTACGTATTTGTGTTTCCATAATTTTGAACGAAGATCATTGGATCACTTCCAAGAGGTCAAATATCTCAAAATAATATTATTATTCATCAGTCCAATTACAACTGTCTCAGGTATCATGGGATGGGGCAGAGTTGCAAACTGTTATCTAACCTAGATAAACTGCAAGTTCTTCAAAAATGGATAATCAAAATGATATATAATTCAGAGAAAACTTACTCGACCGTGGATCGATATAGATATAGCAGGGATCATTGACGCCAGAAAATTGTTTCGCCGTACACTTTTATTAAATATATTTGAAAAAGAAAATTTTCATTCAACCTTTGAATCACTGTTATTCAACAAGGAAACAACGAAATAGGATTACGATACCGAGATGTGAGAAAACTATCGGACAACGTTTCAGTCTTAACGTAGAACCAACATTATTTAAAAAACTAACAGAAAAAAGAATATAAACAAATAACAAGTTTTCAAATCGAAGGTGAAATCATTGATACTTACTGATGAGATATCGTGTTTTTCTGAAATATTTTAGTGTGGATAATATTCAACGATTGATTATATATTATCACCGAATCATGCATTTGTATTTCAACATGTTCAGTACTCTGAACCAAATGTGGAAATTTTTCGACAATTTCTGATTATGAAAATTCCCCTTTACTCTATCGATACCATTTTTCAACATTGCTTTCATGTATATCTGTTAATCGCTTCCATTTATACTTGTTTGGTTTATGTGTGTTCATTTATTTTGTTCATATACTCTTTTCATGTATTTTTTCACATACTATCAGTATTCAATACGGCTTTTTTTTTGAGGAAATCTATTACGAAGAACACCTTACCGTAGTTTGGGACTTCCTGACACAGGTTTACCCACTAAAACCTCCACCCTGTAGAGTCGTGGGGCTGTGGCTTTCAACGACACTTGAGCCCTCTGGCCCATTGTAACCAGGGTTCCCGATTAAGTACAGCTTTGAGTTCCCTCTTAGCGACTGCATGTACTGTCGTGGCTACCTTGCGGTACTGGAGGTTCATCTGGGCGGTTCCTGTCGTTTGTTCAGCACCCTGAAGAGTCAGTCCTCTTCCGATCTCGGAGAACGCTCGGAATCATAACCTCTTCAGTGTCCTTAAAGAAACCGAGAAGGCCTCATTCCCTTCCGGCGTTTCGTCTCGTGGTCATTTGTACCCACGTGAGTGAGTGAGTGAGGAGAAAGGGGTTGGTCCGGCCCTGTGGTGCCCTCTGCACTTCGAGATTTCGCCCTGTTTTTCGGAGGCTCCGTTGCGGCACTGTTTGTTTTAAGACCCCGGTGTCATACATCCGTCGCCACGGTGCTCACAGCTTGGATTTAGGTCTGTTTGCCATAGCCTCGTTAGTCAAGTCGCGGCCGCAAACACGCTATACGAATGTCCACTAACTGTCCCATTTGCTGCGCGCTTACATGAACTCTTGTGTTTACTTACTGAATCACCCATTTTTTTAATTCTTTGTAATTATAAATCGCAAATTGTAAATACATATTATTATTTTTATTATTATATTATCAGGCGAACCATGTAGGTACACATGTTATATATCATGTCAACTGGATAATTCAGGTACCTACTCACGGACAAGTAAAAATTAGAATATTAAATTCCTGGAACATCCTTAAATTATCAAACCATTTCTGTATATGATGGAGAAAGTGAAATTCTGGGTGCTGTCTTTTGAGTTCGTGCAAACGCAAGAAATGCTGCAAAACTTGCTTTATAATTACAAAATTTTGTTTTCCATGTGTGCATGGCGATAAAATTCATGAAATATCTGTCAGAAATCCCATCCTCCACTACCATTTTCGTATGTTTCTCGTCAATCTAGTTTTTCTCCAGTTTCAAATGATATTATTTTAATGGCGACTGTAGGAATTTGAATAAATAAATAAAGCAATTATTGAATGAACGAGAATAAACATTTCTCTGTAGTTATGTTAGAAACCTAAAATGGGAATCAATGAATAATTGATGATGTTGAACCACGACAAAGAATAGGAACGAATTCCTTGTAACTTCCAATTTGCGTCACTATGATAGATTGTGTATCCTTTGCATCCTATAATTCATCATAAAAAAGAAAAGCCAGTGACTCTGTTGTAGACAAAGAAAAATGACTTTATTAAAGTAATGAACTGACATACCGCTTTGATTCATTGCCTCCTTTAATAATGAGAATCTGGCTTTGACTTGAGGGAAGTTATTGTTTTATTCTTCTTCATAAGTTTTTCAGAAATTGGAAGGAAGGGAGCTATTTTCCAGGAAATGCTTTTAATGACCTAATTTCATCGAAGGCAGAGTCAGTGGCGTATAAAAAATCAAATATGGGATGAAATCCATCTTGAAATACATAATCTGAATGCATAAAACCGTTGTTTCCTCCTTTGATTTCTATTACTGATATTTTTTAATTGGTTTCCAACCTCAAAAATGTTTTATCAAATTGGATACATGAAAATTGAATTATTTACGATTTTTTCTTTTATAACTTCAAAACTTTTATCTGCCAACTTTTTCCACATGTTAATTCAAGTCTGTTTGGGAATATTTGAAATCTGTTCATTGATGTTATTATACTTTTTGTCTTTCATCTTGTGTAGTTTAAGCATCCAGTTTGTGCCAAACACTTCATAACTTCTCACTGAGACGTCCGATTCCGATAATTCTTTTTTCAGTGGATAGGGTGTACTCCGAAGTTGGTCCCATTTGAATTTAAAAGATGAAATCCTCCTCTTAGGGTAGCAAAATGAAGGATATTGATCACTCACCATCTGAATTCTGGTCCGTTAACCAATTCTATCAGGAATAACTTTGTAGATTTTCGATTTGGATGATTCTTTTTTTATCAGATAGGGTATACCTCATATTTCAACATATTCGGATTCCCAATGGAATTATCCACCCTTACGGGTAGAAAAATAGAAGATAATTGATTTTTCACTTGTGAACATTGGCACACATATGTGGTTGACAATGGCAGATCGCTAGTGTCATTATCACAATCATTATATTTTATGAGAGGATGGAATGATATACAAAGTAATGGAATAAACTAACCAGAACAACAAAAATAATGTATATTACAACAAATAGTGAAAGTAGATAATCATATTATTTAACTGGTAATAGTTGAAGTAAGGTGGGTAAGTAAGTATTTTGGAAGTAATCAAAAAACAACCAGTTAGTAATTAGTAGATTTCAGCTACAAAAAATTGAAACAAAAACTTTTTAACAAAAAATTAAACCGACGAAATACGGAACTGAAAAGTAAAAAATAAAATAAACCATCTCAGTCTCAATAACTAAGCTCCTAAACTAATGTAAGTTACTCATTTTGAGTCGGCGCCAAACAAACAATCAACGAAGATCATTAAATTTCTTCAAAAAAATTATCAGAATGTCACCGCGCATTTAACGCCTTACCTAATTCATTTGCTTGTTTGTTGGGCGCCGACTCAAAATTCGTTACTCACATTAGTTTAGGAGCTTAGTTTGAACTAAGAAGGTTTATTTTATTTTTTACTTTTCAGTTCCGTATTTCGTCGGTTTGATTTTTTGTTAAAAAGTTTTTATGCCATTTTTGTTTCCATTCATTTTCCCAGTGTGATTCCCTATATTCACGTCCTTATGGTTCTATTCCAGGGTCTATCAATAATTCAGTATACTGCAGAATTTTCAAAACCAAATTACTCACACTCTCTCTTTCTCATTAAACTCTTTCCTATCCCTTCGTGGATGTCGAATATTACAGGAACAGATTCCAATTTGTTATCTTCTCAGATATCCAGAATATGATTGGGGGATGTAGCAGTTGTAAAATATTATTCGCCATCGGATACATCATAGTATGGTAGTATTCAGAATATACAGTGTATGAACTTACTTCTTAAAACAGTTGATAGTCCATTATAATATGAAATTTTGATTTTCCTTTGACATTATTGCCCTTAGTCCTTAATCCTTAACGAGTCAGAAAAATTATGTACAAATATTTATTACCTACCCAAACTTTGCTATATCCTGGTTCCAAAATTCACACAACTTTGACAAAAATGATGTATTTTTTCATGTTTTCAATTTTATACCACTGTATTTCGTTAGTAAATAGTATGATACACCCATTATTCACGGGTGTGCCACAAGTTGAGTTATACCCTGTATTCAAATTGAATATTCAGACTAGATTGACTAGTCCAGGTTTTTGTATAATAACTCATGAACAATATCTTTCCCAGAGATTGCTGATAGGTACAAAAAAGTATACTTGCATTCTTGAAAAAAATATTTTCTGACAGTTATTCGCTAAAAGCACAAAAACCTCGGAAGTGACAAATTTTCTTGGTAATCCATTAGCGATATATTCATTTATAGCCAATACCTACAAAAAGAAAAGTTTGAATCCAAACATGAAGGATTGGTGGCCGCTTAGATCTTTCGGAGTTGGAATCCCAAAAATGTCGAAATCAATCATATGCGAATTACCTGATCGATTAAAACCCAAAATTTGCCAATTCCCGTCTCCAATTCTGAGTTAAGATACCCATAATTAACTGAAATTGTATATTAACTGACCTATATTTATTACTAATAAAATTGTAAAAAAACACATATTAACTTCAAATATAAATACTGTTTAGAAATTCACAGTTCACAAAAAAATATTCTTGTTCAGTTAAGATGGTTCAATCATCATAGGGATATGTGCATTAGCATTTTCCGGTGATACTCAGCCAATGGTTAACCAGATGGGATCCATCGAATATTTCGAAGATAAAAGAGAAGCAACTTGAAATTTTAAGTAGGAAATATGTGTTGAATCTCTTCGGAAATTGAAATAAATGGGATATGGTTGTTATGAAATATGTTCTTCATCGACAAATATGGTGCATTGAAATGTTAAATTATTCAAGATAATTGATAATCAGCGGTAATTGTACGGTTTTCCTGGGTTTGTCGGCAATCATCTAGTTAAATAGGTCACTGGAAATCATAATGCACTCCGATCCCCATATATGAAGGAAAATGTCACAAATCAGTCTCTCAAATATTGTCTCATAGGACCTCAATTCGTATCATATGCCCCGAGACGAGAAGCCTTCACAAATTACCCTGACATTAACTTTTTATACTATCCATTTCTACTTTTGGGGATAAAATAGCCCCTGTGAAAGACAAACCGGTGGTTTTGGGAAAATATAATTTCAGTTCGTTCTGGGTTTCCGACAGAGTTGTTGAATATTATTTCTTGAGTTGTTTAAGTAATCTTAACTGAATTTTCACGGAATATTTTTTGTATAATTGAGAAACCGTTTGCAGTCCTTGTAGTTTTGAATATTTTTGAATGACTTCACTGAAAATTTCAATTCACAGAGTATTCTCATTTGGAACAAGAACTTGATAAAATTCGTTATATTTCTTATTTTGATGAAACATACCTTCTCTGAGAGAAAACTGAGAATACATTTTGACTTCAAAGTCAGTAGTGGGAATATTTTTGTGATTCTCTGGAAAAATCTTCTGTCTGCCTTTCCGAGTCCACGCAAGTAATTAATTTCACAAGCTTTTATTTAGTTTCACTTATTAGTTAATCAGTTAGTTCGTTCGTTCGTTCGTTTGTTAGTTTGTTAGTTTGGGTCAAATCTTGCGAATGAATTTTGACCGACTTCTAGTCGTCCGATTGATTTGAAACTTGCAGGTATCCATAATTCCGGAGACAATGCATTATGGATTTTTGTCAGAGAAAAAACAAAATGGCGGCTCCAAGATGGCAAACGACATTTGTAATTATGGTCCGATTTGATTCAAAATTGGTGTGTGGTGGTTTTTGGCGTCGTAGATTATGATTTTTGTCAAAATTCAAATTCAAGATGGCGGCTCCATGATGGCCAACGAGTTTTGTGATTATGGTCCGATTCGATTCAAAATTGGTATGTGCAAGTTATCGGGGTCGGAGATAATGAAATGTTTGTCAAAATTCATAAATTCCCCAATATGGAGGACGAGTTTTGTGATTACGGTCCAATTTTATTCAAAATTTGAATGCGGTGGTTTCTAGGATCGGAGTTTATAAATTTGTTGTCGAAATTCATGAATTTAAGATGGCGTCCACAAGATGGAGGACTTTGTGTTATGGTCCGATCGATCCAAAATTTTTAATTTTTTAAAATTTAAAATTGAAGTGGACAGTTTTCTGATTTGGCCTATTTCATTCAAAAGTGGTATGTGGGGGTTTTCCGGTTTGGAGATTATGAATTTTTTGTCAAAATCTATAAATTTAAGATGGCGGACGAGTTTTGCGATTATGGTCGGATTCTATTCAGAATAGGTGTGTGGGAGTTTTTGGGGTCGGAGATCATGGTTTCTTTCAGCTCAAAACTCACAGGGAAGAGACCTTGTGATAACTATGCTCTATTAGAAATGAACAGATGTAGGTGAACTATATATATATATATATATATATATATATATATATATATATATATATATATCGTTATGTTATGAAAAACCAGTTAAATATTTTAAAATGAAAAAAGGAAACAATTTCATGAAAAACCCACAAAAAGAATAATTACTTAATAGCTATTAGTTCAAGAGATATTGTTTTTACATATTTTTGAAATTCTATTTCATTTATGAAGCCTATGTATAATATCAATAGATAAAAATATCCAAATACAATAATACAATCAATTTCATACACTGTTATAATGATTATAACCCATAATTGTTCAAAAGACAATAAAAAAGTCTAGATTTACAAAATCATCCTGAATAAAATGTCATCAACAAAATTATAAGCTTGAAACATACAGTATATGAAATTGTATCTAACTAAAAATAGCAAATGGGAGAACAACAAACTTCTTGATGACCATATCCAATCAGGGAACAGTATAGTCAGATGTAAGATTTGAAATTGTGAGAAAATAAGAACGGAAAAGTGTCAGAGACAATTATCATAAAATATTGTACATAGAAAAGAAAAATATTTTAGTTTATACGTTTTGACAAATAACCCCAAAGAGTGATAATGTGACAACAAAGTGCGCGAATTTGAAAATTCAAATGAGATGAAAAAAGAAGAAATGGTATCCAGGTGATAGAAAACAAAGCCACGGGAGAGATTTAAATTTTTTTTGAAAAGAACGCCACGTTCGTACTTTAGAAAAAGAAAAATTCAAGAACTTCATAAATATAAGGTAGTTTCTCTATTAGAACCCAACCAACTCAACTTCAACAGAATTCCAATAAAAATAAATAGCAGCAAACAAAATTACCTTTAATGTACTCCACATAAAACTATTTCAAAGCTGATTTCTGGATTTGTATGGTTTCCTTTTTGTTATTGGAGAGTCTGAGAGCAGTAGATTGAAGGAGGATTCAATTTCTTGGTGTGTATAGTAACAGCGACAGTTCCAGCATCAGGTATAAACTTTTCAAGTGCACATCACAAACTGAATAACCTCACAAATAACTCTTATCACATCAGAAGAACTATATTTCATTTTGATATTGAACTATTAAAGAATTTTCAACCTTCAGAGTGAAAATGAGGTTGTGCATGATTTATTCATTACCGTTTCTCATGATTGTCTATGAAAATTTGTAAAATGATCATAGTATAAGTTATTTATCGTAGACCAGGTAAATATAAGTTTTCCTGAATGAAGGAAATAATTGTTTTTCGATACTTTTTCGTTTATTTTCCACAATGATCTGCAATCGTACTCATAAACATTGAATAGAATGAATTTGACATCAAGCAGTGGCTATATTGCCTGAACCGGCTATCTGAGACGAAAGGTGTACCAACTGAGTTTAGTCGTGGTGAGAAAAGGAATAACAATTGGCAGCAACGTGACAAGAAAACAGTGACGTTAGCTAGCAATCATTATTACATTGCAATGTATTATATAGGGTGAAAATAATTTATCTATCATATCAATTGTAACCCAAGAAGGACAAAAAAATAAACAATTAATTAATTTTTACAATTCTCATTTCATAACAATTGGCGACCAACGCGGTGCAAAAATATATTTGTAATTTGTAGTAATAATAATAATAATAATAAAATTACAATTCTCATTATATAACAATATATACACTATTTTTTAATTTATTACCATCTAATTGTTGAGGAATAACATTAAATAGTAATGAAAAAGGGGGAATTTTGTGGCATAGAGGACAAATTATTGAATTAAGGAAAAAAAAGAATTCTCACGCAGGAGTCGAACCCACGACCTTATGATTTCTAGTCATATGCTCTACCGTCTGAGCTATTCGAGGACATGGGAATTGACACACACTCGTGAACCCTTTCCTTCCATAATTTGAAATTCAAGTGAGAAATGAATCCAAAATCAAACGTACTCATCACAGGCCGTCGAGATCTCTTGCCTGTCACCCAACTTCATCGTCATTCGAAAATTTCAGTAGCAGATCTAAGCGGATGATCTCTAGCCACTGATAAGATTTAGCCTAATATATAAGATGAAAGTGGAAATATTGTGTCCGAAATATATGATGTCTTCGAATAGCTCAGACGGTAGAGCATATGCTTACAAGGAATCGAAGCGGAAACATATATCTCTGATCAAACAAAAGCGTAAATGTCATTATCAAAATCGCATTTCAAATGCTGAAAATAATATGAAGGCCTCCTGGGAAGTAGTGGCTGATTTGACAAACAAACATAAAGGAATACATAATAATACGTTGAATTTGAATGGCTATTTGGAAGTTGATCCTAATAAAGTTGCTGAGGAATTTAATAACTCTTTCATAGATGCACCCAAACAAATAATGGAAAATATATGTAATGATGAGTTTACTATGCCCAAGAATAATTTCAGTTGCTATAGTCTGTTTCTGAAACCTTTTTCTGAGGATGAATTGTACACTCTATTGAATTCACGATTGGAAAACAAAAAATCTGCGGGATTGAATGAAGTTCCAGGATTTGTATTGTTGAGAGTATTGAGGGTGATTATTGAGCCATTGACAATTTTAGTTAATATGTCTTTAAAATCTAGAGCATTTCCACAAAGCATCAAAACTGGAAAGGTTGTACCTCTCTTCAAGAAGAATGATCGTACTCTATCAGAGAATTATCGCCCGGTAACTGTACCATATAGTCTCGCAAAAGTTTTTGAATATGCATTCTTGGATAGACTTTCATCATTCTTGGAAAAACACGAAGTCATAAGCAACAGTCAGCACGGTTTCCGTCATAAAATGTCTACATCTACGGCAATGTATTCGTTCCATAAACGCATTGCCCAGTTTATCGATAAGGATGAAAGCCCTGTAGCAATATTTTGCGACTTGAGCAGAGCTTTCGATTGTGTGAACCATCAGAACCTGCTAGATATATTGGAGAGTTTAGGCATAAGAGGTATACCATTAAACTGGATTTCATCTTTTTTAAAAGACAGGAAACAAATTGTCACGATGCAGTTCAAAAACGAAAGCCAAATCAAAACCATACGTTCGAGTAGTAGGGAAGTCGAAATGGGTGTTACCCAAGGCTCCATCTTGGGCCCAATTTTATTCATTTTGTATGTAAATCACCTAGATGCTATAATTGGTACCGCAGATTACACTGCGTATGCAGATGACTTTTCATTGGTTTTGTCCTCCACAGATAGTGAACACCTAACATCGAAATGTATTGAAACACTTAATACAGTATCATCTTTTTTCAATAGCAGAAACTTATTTTTCAATATTAAAAAAACACAGATGTTAAGAATTCACTCCCGTCAAAAAACTATTGATGACCTTCAAGTTAAAATCGAAGGAAACACTATGTGCAATACACATGATGTGGTTAGGTTTTTGGGGTGACTCTGGATGAAAACCTCTCCTGGAAATCCCATTGCCAACAATTATGTTCCAAACTAAATTCTTTAAGATATCTATTCATCAATTTACGAACTGTACTAGAAGTGAAACAGATGTTGAATGTTTACTACGCTGAAGTTGAATCAAGACTCATATATGGCATTTGCCTGTGGGGCAATGCACCAGGTACGAAAGATATCTTTATTGGACAAAAACGATTCTTGAGATGTATCGCAAGAATTTCTTACAGAGAATCGTGTAGAACATTTTTCAAAACATTTTGTATCTTGACACTTCCATGCCTCTTCATTTTCGAAACCTGTGTCCATGTTTTCAAAAATAAGGGAATTTTTATACGAAATTTGATATTCATGGTTATGAAACAAGGAACAAGCACCATTTTCATGTAAATTTAGCTCGAAAAAATAAATTCATGTGCTCCTGATCATATTGGACTCAAAATATTTAACAATCTTCCGGAAGAACTGAAGGGTATTAACATATTTTCTTCATTCAAACATGAGTTGAAGAATTTTTTATTGAAAGAATGTTTTTATAGTATAGGTGATTTTATACAAAACTAGACTTTGTGATAATTAGACTTTGTGATAATTATGTTTGACGAAAGTGTTTCTTTTTTGATATTTTTATTAGTCTATTGTTGGTTTCTATATATATACTATGCATGTCTTTTTTTATATATATACATTTTTGTTTTTAAGTGTAATTTTTTATTTAGATATACTAATGTAACTGTACTAACTAAATGACAATTCCAATACATGTAAACTATGTCGAAAAAATGGAAATGAATATTGTTTGATTGATTGATTGATTCATTGATATGACTAGAAATCATAAGGTCGTGGGCTCGACTCCCGCTTGAGGATGCTTTTTTTTTAATTTAATAATTTGTCCACTATGCCACAAAATTCCCCCTTTTTCATTATATATTTCGGACACAATATTTCCACTTTCTCATTATATAGTAATGTATGACGTAAACCTTAATATTTCCATAAATTATTTACCATTATATTTTTACACAGAAATTATATCCCAAGATACAGCACTGACAGGTGCCTGGTCATAATTTTGAATCCCTTAACAATGGCCTAATCTGACAAATAGATAGTGTGCCGGATGGCACTACCTAGCGAATGAAGAAAACAGTTGTTTTCCTATTTTTATGAAGGTTCTAACTGTAACAAAATTTGCATGAGCCTCTCTGTATAGATTTGGCATACTAAATGAGGGTTTATTACTCCACGCCTCTATTTTACGGACCACAGTTATTTTTTTAGAGTTGAATTAAATTTGGCACCCGCTTGCCATCACGCTGATAACCAAACCAGGTGGCTAACATAAGCTCAGTTCAATAAATACTATTTGTAATAATTTAAAAGGCCGCTGGTACATTTGCTGTCAATTTGGCACAAAATCACGCAGCTTTTTATCATTTCAATTCCTATTAGCGCTGGAATCATACTCTGGAAAAACATTATCATAAAAACATTGTCAGGAAAATTAGAAGATTTATCGAGAATGAAATATACATTTCGGATATCACTCCGGGTCAAACAGTGTTGATAAAAAGTTTGGTCGCATATTCCGCACGAATGTGTGTTTCACAACGGAGTCTTATCGCAACCAGATTTCTGTTGACAGAACAATTACACCATCGTTACTGAAGATACAATCACAAATGTCAAACGACTGAGACCCAGCGCTTAGAATTTTAAATGGTGCTGCAAGATTGGACATACTGATAATTGTGTATAATCTGGAAAAATCAACTTTGAAATAGGGATTACGATTCACTATTAATTGAACGTGGATCTTTTAAGTTTTGTGCGTATAAAATTGTCATCAGTTATATGGTGAACGTTTTCTAATGTAATTCTGTTTACTCACGATAGAAATTGCTATATGATTCTTTTATCTTCATTCATGTAGAAGTGGGACCCCCCAAATGATTTGCGGAAGGAAAATCAGCTGAATTAACGTGTACCAGTGCCGGACTTATACTCACTCACGCCGGGGGCTAATTCTTACGATGGCGCCGCCAATTAGTATTAATTGTCAGTTTCAAAGTACCCATTTATTGTTTTTTTTTTTCATAACACAAGATTATTACATATAAAGAAACAAATTTTATTTACTTTACAAACCTAACAACAATGTATTTTTTTCATAAAAATACTTTTTTGGATTTTTTTCATGTGAACTCATCAATGGCATCATCAAAATTCAGCTCTAATAACAAGTCACTGTTGATATTCGAAATCGATAGGCTATTGAAAGTATCCTCTATCATCGAATTCCTAAGGTAATTTTTTACTCTTTTTAGAGTTGAGCATTACATTTCTCCACTGGAATTGCCAATCATCAGGGATAGGAACATTCTCAGAGCTACTCCTATGTTTCAAAAAGTATCTTTTATTTTATATTTGTGCAGAAGCGCCATTAAGAATGCGGCTTGCGGCTTCTTAATCGACGAAAAAAAAGATGGAGGTTCTCTAGTCGACGCGTATATATTTTTTCTATGTATGATTCTTCTTCTGGTGGATAGGGTGTACTTCGAAGTCCCATTTGGATTTGAAAAAAAAACCAGTCCTAAGGTTAAGAAAATGGGGGATGATTGTGTTCCCCCGCTGAATTTTTACTTCCTAACCTATTCTACCATGCATAACTTTGTACTGGGTTATCCGGTTTAGTTTTTTTTTTTAATGTATAGGTTATGTTTGAAAGTTGATCCCATTTGAATTTGAAAAAAATACACCTCCCAAGGGTAGAAAAATAGGGGATGATTTATTGATTTCACACCTGTGAACCGATTCTGTTGAAACTTGGCACACATATGTAGTTCTGATGACACTATAACATTATGGAGGCCCGGAATAATTCTGATGATGGAGACGGACGACAGTCGAGAGATCTCTCCAATGGTTCACAGCAGCTATCTCTCGTGTTTGGGGTAATATGTAGATATATAATTACATGTCCTGACTAACTGACTCACTGATTGACTGATATACGATCAACGCCTAGATCAAAGCGCTGGACCCAAAAGCTAGAATGTTTACAGCATATTTTTTTGATATTCCATTCCTAAAGGGGTGAAAAGATGGGTGAGAAGGGGGGTGAAAGTGAAAGTACAGTTGGTTTTGAAATTACAGTCATGGAAATAAGTATTTGGGCTCTTCTTCACAAATGAAGTTTAATGTGTCTCAGGGTTTTTTAAAATTCAACCCTAAAATGGGGGTTGAAAGTCAGTATAGTTAGTTTTAAAGTTAAGATCATGAAAATTGGTATTCAGGGGCCTTTGTTACGAATAAAAAATACTTGTTTTGGTGTTTTTGGATATTCAACCTCTACAGGGGTGAAATGGGGATTGAATTGGGATTGGAAGTTTGTTGAGGAATTCCGTTAGTTTTCAAGTTGGAGTCATAAAAAATGATATTTGAAGTCTTTGTTACAAAGAAAATAAAAGTATTTCAGTGTTTTTAGAAATTCAACCTCTAAAGGGGAAGTATTTTTAAAGTAATCCTGGTAGATAGCAATAAGTAGATTTCAACCACACAAAATTAAAGAATTAAAACTTTTTGACAAAAAATTAAACCGTCAGAAAAATAACCTGAAAAACAAGAAATAAAACCTCAACTAATAAAAAAACATATTTTTAAGGTTTCATCCCCTCATGTCTTCAAATATGAAGCTTCACCATGGACGATTTATCGATGTAACAATTGATAAAAAAGAACACATTTCACCTACCTACTTCCAGATTATAATTAGGTTCATATCTGTTAATTTTTGTTGGAAGTTTGACGACTTTGAAGTTATATTGCTGGTGAGTTTTAGATAAAATATGGTGAGTTTTAGATAAAATATCATCTAATTAATAAAAGTCAACTTCCTGAGTCAGTCTGTTAGAGCTATGCATCGAGTTGATGATAATTCATTTTTCATTAAACAATTTGTGTACGGAGTTGATGGATTTTGAAGGATATTTTCGTTCCTTGTAACGTTTATCAATTAGAAGCCGAATTATGTCAGATGATTAGTCAAATAATTGGTCAACAGTAAATAGCTTCTCTACCCGATATAATGTCCGATAATATTGGGATGGCAACCGGAGCTACACATACTCACCATCTAAAAACTAATAATAGAAATGTATAAGGATGGAGGGATGGTGTTAATAAGGGGTTTGAAGATATTAGTTATTGTCTACTCGACCTTCCCTGTTCTTCCAACTGGAATTTAAATATAAATACAATTATGAAGTAAAAATTTATTATTTTTGACGAATCTTTTTGATTACAAGTACTCATAATTTCATAGTCATAATTGTAAAAACCATAAATGAGACAAATCTCAATATAAAATCAATAAACTGCTAGGCAAAATGAATATCACTAATTTTCACTTCATATATCTCCACAAATCCAGAGGGTTGATTCTAATTCATTTTGTGAAGTTCCATGTTGGGTAAGTACATCATCAAATTGACGTAAACTTCCAAGGAATTTTGAAATAAATATTATAACCTTGAAAATGTTAATATGACCAGAAAATATAGTATTCAGTAGTCGTAGAGGAACTTGAAGATATTTCGACTAGGAGGTACATCATGAAACCAACTCCATATCTGATGATAGCGAATATCGGAAAAAAGATTATCAAAGAGGATGGAGTTTCCAATGAAAAAGTAACGACTACTGGAAGTCTATCTCTATTATTTATAATTTCAATTGTGAGGTTTTAACTCTTGAAAAAACAAGGTCCCATTAGAAAAAACAAAATACGTTTATTTTTCAACATGTTGGGCATTTGTTGGTTACTTCTTATTTTTAGGACCTCGGTTTTAATAAAAAACGGCATAAATGTTCAAATAATAGCTCTAAGAATGTTTCGCTCCTTGGAGCCATTCTCATATATATATATATATATATATATATATATATATATACTCAACAAGATAACGTTCAAAAAGTTTTCAAAAGTTGTTTATTTTGTTTATTATAATTTTTCAAAGTTAATAAAAAGTGAAAAAATAAAAAAAAAATTGTAAAAATTTGTTTTTTTCATATATTTCGCAATTGCTGTTTTTGCATCAAACGTTGGCATTTAAAAACATCAAGGAACATTTTTTTCAGGACATGTGGTTATAAATTGTTGATAAACAAATTAATTAATTGAATATTTTTGAAAAAAAATATATTTTATGTCAATTTTTTTTCATTGTTTATGATCGTTTTTTCATAAATAATTAGTAGAAAAATAATAATTAGCATTTCTCAATAGAATAAAAACTTTTCAACAAAAAATTGAACCGACGAAAAAATAAACTGAAAAGCATAAAATAAAATAAACCTCTTCAGTCTTAATGATAATTGAGCTCCTTAACTAATGTGAGTAACTAATTTCGAGTCGGCGCCAAACAAACAATTATCGAAGATCATTATATTACTTTGAAAGAGGTAATCAAAACGCAGCCGTGCATTTTGTTGTCATCATTTTACGCTTTACCTAATTCAATTGCTAGTTTATTTGGCGCCGAATCAAAATTAGTTACTCACATTAGTTGAGGAGCTCAATCATCATTTAGACCAAGAAGGTTTATTTTATTTTAGCTTTTCTGTTGATTTTTTCGTCGGTTTGATGTTTTGTTAAAAAGTTTTTATTTTTCAATTTTTTGTTGCTGAAATCTACTAATTACTACCTACTCAATTTTTTAATACTTCCAAAATACTTCATAGCTTACTTCAACTATTAACTATTGAATAATATAATTTTCCATTTTAACAATCTATTGTTATATAATATGAAATAATTTTGAAAGTTCTGGTTGGTTGATTTCATCACTTTGTATATAATTCCATTTTTTCATAGAATGTAATCATTTTGACGGATGTAGGAGGGTCAGTCAATGTCAACTACATATGTGTGCCGAAGTTCACAAGTGAAAAATCAATCATCCCCTATTTTTCTACCCATAGGGGTGAATCATTTCATTCCAAATTAGAATATGATCAACTATGAGGTATACCCTTTCTAATAAACAAATCGGAAAACCCACTACAAAGTTATGCCTGATAGAATCGGTTAAAGGACCAAAATTCAGAGGGTGAACGATCAATATCCTTCATTTTGCTATCCTTAGGGATGGATTTTGTTGTTCAAATTGGAATGGGACCAATTTCGAAGTACACCCTATCCAATGAAAAAAGAATCATCGGAATCGAACCGCTCTGTGAAAAGTTGTGCGTGATCATACATAAAATAATATTTAAAAAAATATACGCGTCGAATAGAGAACACCCTCCTTTTTGGTTTCGTCGGTTAATAACATAAAATAAAAAATATTTATAAATTTTTTTACTGTTTATTGAGTTAACAATTTGTTATAAACAAATTTCGAATCTCATTATATTTTTTTCTGAAACTACTAAAAATTACAAAAACAACCATATGCAACTCGTCTCGATACATTTTATTTTTTGATCTTTCTAAATTAACGAATGGTTCCTTCTACAGGAGTTGGCAGAGTTAAACAATTCATCAGAGGAAAGCCAAATCCTGACCGGCTTGAGTGTAGTAGTGTAGTTCAGTGTAGTGTATTTTCATTTCAAGATGCATCGAGAAACAGTAACACTTTGAGAACTCAAATTCAGTAGGTAAATTCAATAAATAATAGTTTAAAAATTAAGA